>NCSJ02000407.1:0-35575 GCA_002812745.2 Scytalidium lignicola | reverse complement strand
CAAAGGTTTTGTCAATTACAACATTAACTCTAGGTAATTATATTATATATTAATTTTAATAATAATAATATACCTTATAACATTCTAGTATAAAATCATAATATACAATACTTATATTCTTGAATTAATCAATAACTTAAAATTAAAATAAGTTATTTAACAAAGAATCTACTTACTTATTAAGTTTACTTTAATTAATTGTTAATAATAAAAAATTAATCTTATCTTTCTAAACATGTATACATGTTAAAATATTATAATATATATAAGATACAAAGTTTGAGAAAGTGTTTAAGATTTTATTAGCCTAAGATATTTCTCTTATACAGTTGAATAAGTTAGAAGATAATAAAATCAAGTTGTTTTCATTATTATAAAGGAAGGTTATGAATATAAAACTATATATTTCAAGATAGAAAAAAGTATATAAATAAGAAAATTCAATTAGTTTTGTAAATGTTAGTAATTAACTGTAACATACCTCGTATACCCGTCAATAGGGTATCCGTGTATCTTCCGTATGATGATACTGTATCGTTCGCTCAGGAATATTGCCACTTTGCTTAGCTGCCTCTTTGTTCCTTCATAAACACTTAAGCGCCAAACTTCTGAGCCACAAGATTCTCACTCAGTTCCCAGAGTTTCTGCGCATCAATGGGGTCCCTACCCCAACAGATAATATCTCCGGCCTCTACTACCTTACTATCAACAAGATAGGAGCCATTCAACTCTAAGCCATCAAACATATCAGCATTTTGCAAACTAGCGGGTCGCGTGTTAAGTGACAGGAAGACAATATTGGAGTGAAAAGAACAGGAAAGGTTAAAATCTGTAAGAGATATAAGATGAATTAATTTCATTCGTCGTTCTTGTTCTAACCATCAAAACAAATATAACGTGGGATGGATGTGGACTTACTAGGGTCATCTAGGCTTGGGTGAAAGGCAGCAAATACATGAGTTGCTACCCCTTGAGATGGAGTTTTGAACTCGTATGGACGGTCCCAAAATTGCTTGTAGCCAAGAGTCCGTTCAAACTGAGCTGTTATGATGCCATTAGAGAACGAAATATCTCAAACAGCATGGCTTATTATGTGATTAATTACCAATTTCCTCAAATGCTTCCATTTCCAGATTTCTACTCAAGTTCGTCATGATAACTCCTGGATGAAGGCTGACTGAGACCAGACCCTGCTTGCCAAATTTATGTGCAAGCGCTACAGAGAAGAGCAGGTTAGCGGACTTGGATTGACCATATGCAATCCAACGATTATATGCTTTGTCGTTCTATGTCTCGTCAGTTGTTGAGATTAGTTGTGTTTTTCAATGTTGAATTAGTTTTGGGTATTCTTTACATCAAAGCTCCAATCCTCAAAGCGAACGGGACTATAACGGTAGCCACCACTGGACACATTGACCACTCTGAATGGTACTTTCCGTGCCAACATATTTGGTAAGAGGAGGTTTGTTAGTAGGAAGTGACCAATTTGATTAGTTCCGAATTGGCGCTCGATATCATCCGTAGTCTTCGAGAATGGAGGTGCCATAATACCTGCGTTATTGACTAGAACATCGATATGTTCATCAAGTAAATTGATCTTATTAGCTCCCCTCCTGACACTGTCTATGGATGCCAGGTCAATCTCAACTACCCTAGTGCGGACTGAAGGTGCAACGATAGCAATGTCTTTAGCTGTTTTCTCGGCTTCTGTAATATCGCGAGTTGCTAAAATGATGCATGCTGGTCCATATTTTGAAATAATTATAGCAAACGTGGCGCCTAACCCCTTAGGAGTTGTACCGGTAATAAGAACTGTCTTGTTGGCGATCTGGTCTTGGCAATCTGCTGCTACCTCCTCTGCAGTGGTATTCCATGTGTAGGAATTCATCCCGATTTAGTAGTCACCGATGAAATGACGTGATGGTAAATTTCAGATTGAGTCAATGTATATTCTGTAGAACGTAGGTTGGTCAAGATCATTCCAGAGTATTTTATACTTTATCGGGCCACCTTCTATGCTTACCAACGTTAGCAGCCTGTATCTTCTTCCAAAATGATCGATACCGAATTTGAACAAATTAATATAAAGTGTTTGCCAAATTAGTGAACGGCTCTGCAGAATAATATCTTGGCCTCGTCTCCACTTGTGGCAGAGAACTTCCCTCCCCCCCCATTGAAGATCCCATCTCTTATTCTACCAAGCAACAAATCCTCTTCCAAAACTGTTTAGATAATTATATAAGCCTTACTGCTCTCACGCTACCTTAATACCTGAACTGGTTTCCGTTAATCGGCTAATTAGCTCCGTACAAATACTTGATGGATGGAGATTTGTTAAGTTGCTCTAACAAATATTAATCCTCTAGAAGTTTCTACGTAGAGTGTGTGTTCCTTTGTTTTACCGTAATAGTTGAAATGCCAAGGAAATATCGTTGACTAGATAGTAGGCTATAAGTGGACGGACCCATAATATTGAAACAAGGGAATTTCCTCTTTCAGCCGAATTTTCGCACCCTAATTAAAGCTAGCGCCTTAAGTTCGATTGATTTATAATGGGTAGGTAGACTAGTCCGAAAAACGATAGACTTCTAATATGCCGAGATTCCTTATGTTTAGTAATGATATTTCTATATTAGACCTTTCAAGAGTAAAAAATAATTAAGAAACCATAGCAACTGAATAGCTCTGTCACCTTTTCGATTCAGTATGTTCCTAAGCATCACTCGCCGTAAACTTTGAGTGCAGCTAGAAACTACCATATCATGAGTTCCCCTTCAGAGGTAGTATTTTCGATGGGCATTGATCCAGATACACTTGCTAGGCACCAGGTAGCGTTATTATTTCACTACCCTAATGGCCCTGGGAAAGCACCAAGCCTGTGGAAAAGGGGCTGCCTTAAAGGCAGTTCGTCCTCTAAACTGAAGATCTTCATTTGAATGGATACTCACAAAATCTAAACTAGCTATAGGAAATGGTAATGAGACTGGATCCGCACCACTGCAATTTGAATTTATCAACATGTCATTACATTCAAAGGGCATTGATGGGATATTAAGAGCTAGGATCCGCAAACACTCTAAACTTAAGAGTAGCTGTCAGAAACGAGGTCCCTGCGAAACTCTTGCTACTCGCCGCAGAGAGAAGAGTTCAGGTAATAATGAAGATAAACAAGGGCTCTTTATGGCTACATCTAAGTTTCGAATACGCCAGATCCCAGGTGTTGATCCATTCGACCAGACCGCTATTAAACTAGAACTATACATGCATGATCTTCTCTTCTACTGTATTCTTTCTCACAATCTAGAATTTTATCTTTAATACAAGTAATTGACGTTTTATCAGTTAGCACTACGATCTCGAAATATTTGTTTTCCCTGGAAAACATGGCAGGATGGAATCCCATAACAGAATACTGGTTGCCTCTGGCTTTTCAAGATGCCGCGCTAATTCACTGTTTTATTGGGTGCGCAGATACATACGTCTCTGGATATAGGACTATCCAGAAAGGTATGCGAGGATTAAAACATCTAACTGCTGCCATTTCTCTCATTAATCAGCAATTCCTGGCATCTGATTATGGTCTGAGGTGATCGCCACTGGAGACGGCTAGTAAGAGGAAATTCAAGCTGCACAGAGCAGAACACCGGTATTGCATATTAGAACTCTTAGGGGCCTTTCTAGATCTCTGATGTGTCGATATTTAGGATTTCTACTAATCACATCAGGACCATGAGCAAAGCATCAGCAAGGATGGATATGTCCTGCCATTTGGTTATATAAACCTTGGGTTGGTAATCTTGTGATTGGGTTTCTAGAGTAGTAGTACCGATATAAGAAAGTAAATATCATAGAGTGCAGTATAGCTGATTAATCAAAAGGTAAGATTTGGTAGAACAAGGCCTCGTATGTGTGAAATATTTAAAGAGGGATAGTACATAAGAATTTGCTAATATCCCAAAAATTCATCACGGATATTTCTTCTGTAATGTCCCTCCTAATTTTAACCCTAGCACCTAGATGTGTGAAGCTTGAGGTACCTAGATCTGTCTTCAATAGGTGTATCGGAACCCTTCGAGACGTTCAATTAGTTTACCACTAGCGGCAGCCCTCTTGTTTGCTCTGTAAAATTTGATATCTAAAGCTATAGTTATGATAATGATTAAACCACTTGAAATCATACATGTCAAGATGCCTGGTCTATATCCTGGCTTGTCCTGATTGCGGAAAACGGTGCCACCGATAATACCACCAATGCCTCCGGATCCTAGAAGGGTTGCGGAACAGAATGCCCGTTTCCATTGCCCTCGGATATTGTTCGCTTGCCACGTAAGAACACAGGGGATATTTGCATTGCATGCGGCAGTGGCGATAAAGACACCGAAATAGCGAGCACCGACATTGTCGAGGTACCCAAGTAAAGGCAGACCTAAATTTATGTTAGTAAGTTATGTGGTGAACCTCCTTGTGAAGCTCACCGATCAGAGAGAGGATCCCATTAATCAGGATGAATGGTGATCGAATGTGCCATTTATCGCCGTAATAGGCAAACACGTACATCACTATCGCTGCTAGGATATAAGGAGGTGCGACAAGACACTGAGAAGCAGCTATACCGAACCCCATTCCTGCGTTGAGAATAATCGGAAGAAAGTATGCGATAGCATATGAGTTGAGTGTTGTTAGAAGGAAAAGTGCAGCAAATCCCCACACTTTCAAATCCAATCCATTTTTAAGATATGCGCTGAGTTTAAATTCTTCAAGATAGGCATCATCACGATCTTTCTCGATACGGGCTACAGCGAACTGTGATTCCTCTTCGTTCAGAAATTTGAGCCCAAATGTCTTTGTTGATAGCTCAGGAAAGTCGACAATCACGAAATATGAGCAAAGGGAGATCACGCAAGTCAAAACACCCTGGAGGATAAATATCCACCTCCACCCAGCAATACCAGGCAGGATCCCAGATGGAGCATTTGGATTTGCTGCCGTAGGGCCATAGTGTTGGCCCCACCACCTTGGCCCAGAGCCGTGGTTTTTCAGTTGAGAGAACCCATAGGCAAGAATACCGGAGAATGCAGACGCAATGGACCCAATGAGGGAAGTCTCTGGTCGATATGTCTGATGATTCTCTTCTGTTCTTTAGGGCTGAAGGCGGCGATGCGAGGATCCTCGCCCTTTTCTAGCCCATTTGATGTTTCGAGATCGACATTTTCAATCTGTCCGATACTGAGGACTTTCTCAGCAGTGTCGTTTATTGCCATGTTGGATAAGAGAACTCCTGGAGCCGGATGGTGCTAAAAATCCTTAGAGATCAAGAGAGAATGATGACTATGGCAGGATGAAGATCCTCTGGGGAGGGGCTTCCTGCAGTCTTTATCTTCTCTGAATGCTTGAGACACCGATAGCCCGAGGTTATGGTGTTAACCATGGTATATAAAATACATCGGCCCGGTGACGAATATAAGAATAAATTAAAAGGCGTATTATGTGAGACAAAAGAAACTTTGCAACGTTAGGCTCGTTGATACATTATAGAAAGCTAACAACTGTTTTTCGGTTTGCCGAATGACGAGGACGTCAGAACCACTAGCTACGATAATTTTACAATGATTTGTATTATAATTATCAACTCATAACTACTGCCTCCTCCAGAACGTTTCACACCTTGGTCTCTTGTCTCTCAGCCTGAGGTAAGTATTGATGTCGGGGCGGCCTTAACCGATTCTACAGTAGAGCGGGCCGACGTCCATACTCATTACTAAACAGATGCCTAATCCTCCAATCCGGGGTAACTGGTCTCAGGCAGCTTGTAATTACTCGACCCATTGTTGTGTTGGGGTGCTATTGAAGAGTATGGTTTGCTATATACGATGGCAGCAGGTGAGCTCTCTATATGGTGTAGAATGTGGCTAGAAATAGCCACCAACCAGAAGGTAGGCACTAGTAGAATAAGAGGGAAGACCGAACTATTGTAGCTCTACGGCTACTCCTAGATAACTGCGTACTAAGGTGTGGGGTGCGGGGTTTTCGTGTTGGGGTCTCCTCTATACATAGGGATAAAAGTAGTTTCCTGCTACGGTAGGTTCCATGAAGGTAATGGAGTCATGGCAATTCATTCTTGCAAATTCCAAATTTCTGAATGCAGTGTATAAAGCAGGATATCAACATAAGTACGATCTGCTCACTTCTTGTAAGCAGGGTATTCTCTAACATACTTCACGATCTGTGTAACTTTATTATTAAGGACCTTTTGCGCGCCGTTATTGAAAACTCTATTCCTTAGTCTCAAATCCGAACAATAACCCCCCCAGGAATTATCTGAAGTTGGTGTTGAATAGTAAAGGGAAGTGATCCGTCAAGACGAAATTTAGATGAGACACCGTAGGTTTTCCGTAGGTCGGAGATGCGCTGACTAAGCAAATAGAGTATCCTTGTTGACTTTCACACCACTTCGATAATTTTCACACCAGTACCTTCTTCTACAACAACCATGCCGTTCCCATTCTGGACAATTGGCTGCATCTATGGTGCCTCCTCCGTGGCGCTTGGGGCATTCGGAGCTCATGGCCTCAAGAAACGCATAGCAGACCCGACGAGAATCGCCAATTGGAGCACTGCAGCTCAGTACCAGGTATTTCTCTCTTAACTCCTTAGCCTCCAATGTTGTGCCTGCCCTGTATAGCATCATGCTAACCACTGTCTTCTTCAGCTCATTCACTCTGGTGTCCTCCTCCTGACTAGCGCAGTCGCCCCGAAGAATACCGTTGCAGCCGGGTTATTGGTCGCAGGCATGACGATGTTCAGCGGTAGCTTGTATCTTCTTGTACTAGATCCGCAGCGATTTAAGGCGATGGGGCCCGTTACACCTCTTGGAGGGTTGTGCTTAATTGGTGGATGGGCTGCATTAGCTTTTGGAAAGAGGATTCCTTTCCCAAGATAATTGTCTGAATTGGGACCCTTTCGGTATTATGGATGGTGGTCTACAGTTGTCTACAGGCAACTACTGTAGAGCTGTAATACAACTTATAATATGACCGAGTTACAAGGGCTGGTAATCCTATATAAGTGGCCATACTTGCCTACTGTACAATAGTTAATTTAGTAGTTGTTGCGCATGACGCTAAAGTTTACAAGAACTTTGTACGTACTGTACTGTAACGTACACAATCTGATGACTTTGCACTAAATGTATCTACATGCTGATCCCAGATATCTGGGCTCGCTGAGAATGTAAGATTGAGCGATACCTGAGGTGAAGTCTGACTGGGCAGAACATCTAGAAAAANGTGTTTATCTCACATAAGGCCCCACAGAGCAAAAAATTAATTTCGGAAATAGAAGAATGCTCCGAGCATACATTGTCACGCTAATGATGCGCTTGATGAACCCCAGAACCCTTCTCCCCAGGAGTCGACGTTCTCAGTAGCAGCGCGATCGGAGATAAGCACATCTGGGATGAGATAAGTGACTAGAGTTGAGGTGGTAGAGGGCACAATGATGGGAGGTGTTGTTGTTTAGTCATATTATAGTGCTTGCCTAGCTGTTAGGTTATAAAGCACTTCACAAATAAGTTATGTACAAGTGATATCCTCATAATCAAGGGTAATTCCACCATCTAATTCTAGCCCATTGAAGTCTGTAATAGCCTTTCTGTGTTAGAAAAAAANTAATGTAAAAAACCTAACCATGGCAGAACGATTACTAGTCATAGAGACCCTCCGGCGAGGACGACTATTGAGAATTATGCTCAGCTTATCCTTTCTACCCTTGGGGCACGATTGTTATAACTCATCTGTATCCAAAAACCCCTTTTTCCATGTGGCCAGAGTACGCCTGTTTGGAGTTGTAGAGGAGCCGTGCTCCCGTTAGCTCAGTCTATAGTCCAAAAGGTTATCGATGATTGCCACAGTATCGTCAGTCTCGAGGGAGGTCTCCTGGCTCTTCTGAATGCTCAGAAGGTTCGTAGACAGCACCACGTACAGGTGGACCTCATTTCTGTCCAATGATGGAGGTGAGGATTGGCGCGAAATAACAGCTGTTATTTTGCGCTAATCCTTACTGTACCTCACTCTGCGGCGTGCTAAGCCACCGCATGCGTGATACCTCGCTGCTTTGCTCACTTTTGCATTACCTCAACTTCACCCATCGTCACTTCGTCTCACCTCCGCTCATCCGTCTTGCTTTGTATTAGAGTGTATCACGTGATCGCGGTGAGGGGGTTAGCTGGGAAGCAGTTCTCGTACAAGGGTCTCCTAGGACGGTTGCGAAGATATAAAACAGGGTTCCCCCTTACTGTTTAGAGACTTAGAGATCAACTTGTATATTACTTTTCGTTCTTAGGAATCCAGTTTGTTAACCCCCTTTCAACAAACAGCTAGGGCGTAGCTACCTCCCTGAGACTTAGCTATTATTTATTAACCTTTCTTCACTCTGTACACACAGTACCCTGACACTTTTACACTACGATCGAGAGCGTCAACTCTTGGTGAGAAGGATTCAAGGAGCTAGAACGGACTCCTGGTATCAGAATGAGACGGACTTACCATCCTAGCGTTATACATCAATGTTATTATAAAAGTAAAACTAGAATTCTATCTTATTATATAATCTTAGTTCTATTCTCTTATATAAATATTATAATTTTTGTTAAGGACGGGTAGGTCCGGGGTAGTAGACGATGAATTACAGTCAAGGAGATGGCGGTACGCTGGTACCTCTTGAAGGGCTTTAAGACATCACTGTAATGTTCTGCAATAAAGATTAACAATGGTAAAATTCCCAGAACCAAACCAACGGCTTCCGCTCCAGACATTTCAGCTGTAGTATAAGTACAATGGTAAAGCACAATTTCATCGCGAGTATATTTCTGCTCTGAATGGCGAGGTGGCTCCGAAGAGGGGAAAAACGATGCGTTGCTTCCATTTTTGAGGCTGAGGCGGAGCACACAACCACCATGCAGCTCATGGGCCGTGAGAACTGCACCCAGATCCACTGTCCAACGAATCTTGTGAATGCTTTTTGGCGCGTGCAGGTGACAGATCAGATTTCCACCGACACAGTCAAGAGACAACTCAGCTCCCCCACCTGTCGTTCATGAGCAGAATTATCTTCGAATATGACAACTCGTGATGTTGACACAATTGTTATATGCTTCCAACACAATCTTATTTTCTCAACAAATATGGTCAATCAGAACCAGATATGAACAGCACTTCACCCGTCAATGAAGTCGGCGATTCGCCCACCAGCCAGCAGTCAGACCACTCGTCCCATGCCTCATATTCCTGGATCGATCAGATGGCCGAGATCGATCCAATGGAGCTATGGGATCAATCAGCAGAACATTTTTACAGGAAATGGTTGAAGGAAGGAGGTGTTGAGAATATCGATGATGCCGTCATGTATTGTGAAATGTATATTGAGAGGCTGCCAGAGAGCCATCCCGACCGCGCCAATATGGAATCAAGGCTTGTCGCCTGTCTCACAGAACAATACCTTGCAGCAGACGAGGAGAAAGCAGAAGGAATCCTTCGCAGCGCGATTGTCCTTACGAAAAAGCTTTACGACAGCACGTCCAAGGATGATGTCGCTCTATGCAAACGAGCGAACAACTATGCGATACTCCTGGGGCACCGATATAATAGTAGTCAAAGAGAGATCGACGACTTGGACAAGTCAATCAGACTCGCTGAAGAAGCAGTAGCTACTTCTCCACAAGCTGGGGCCATTCTTCATCAGGAACAGGGGACTATTGAGGAGGAACCAGGCGACGCGGTTCACATACTAAACACCTTATGTTCGAGGCTTGAAGCGCGATTTCTAATTATGGGGTCATTAGCAGACTTAAACCGAGCCATAAATATCTGGACAAAGCTGGTTGATACTGTGTCTCATGAGGAGAGCCAAGGGGCGCGGCCGACCTGGCTCAGTAACCTTTCAAGCGGCTTGCTGAGGCGGTATGAACAAAGCGAGAAGGGCGACCCCGAGGACCTTAGACGCTCCATCGACCTGTCGCGAGAGGCTCTTGAATATATCGATGACAAGGATCCGAGGAGAGCAGAGGTTCTATGTATGCTTGCACATCCACTGGCTCAACGCGCCATCGAAGCGGACGATACCAAGGCCATGGACGCGGCCATCAACTTGCTTTGGCAAGCACATGAGATCTCCCCGAAAAGTCATGAAATTGAAATTGGGTTCAGCCTCGGGTTGCGTCTTTTTCAAGCTTCTAAGATGATGTCCAACTCCGAGGAAAACCGGGACACTTTCAACAAAACCGCCGTGCTCATTGCTACCTCGTCATTAGAGTTCACACCTGAGAACCATCCAATCAAACCCCATCTACATAACCTCATCGGCCTCTGCCATTTCTATGATCGCCCTCCCGGGTCTCCTTCAGAACGAGACAGCACCGCTCAAACAGCACTAGAACACCTCGAAAAAGCCCTCGACAGTCCGAATTACGTCCCTGTCTACTTCCGTGTGCAAGCCGGACGGCTGATCCTCCGGCTCTGTTGCAAAAGGGGTGAGTGGAAGAAAGCATACGAAGCATCTGTAAAAGCCATCGACCTTATCCCCAAGATCACGTCGCGGTCAATCCGCAACGCAGACAAGCAGCGCCTGCTGAGCCTCGACGATGTAGTGGGATTCAGCGCTGACGCAGCTGCAGCAGCGCTCAATGCCGGCGACGATGGCTATGCAGCTCTTAACCTGCTGGAGAAGGGTAGAGGGTTGCTGGCTGCCTCAGTAGCTGAGCTACGCGTTGATCTTGTGGAGCTGCACCATCAACATAAGCGTCTGGCTGAAAGGTTCGTTGCGTTGCGGGACCAACTCCAGATGAGCTCCCAGCAACAGCATCAGGCGAACCTCGATTTCGATGCCTTACTGAATGAGATCCGCGAGAAACCAGGCTTCGAGAACTTCTTGGGGCCGCTAAGACGAGAGGACATCCACGAAGCAGCGCAAGATGGACCGGTGGTGGTGCTGAGTGCAAGTGAGTTCCGAGGTATCGATGCTATTCTTATCACGTTGGATGACATGCGAGTTCTGCGCCTTGAAGAAGCAACAATGAAACAACTCGAGGCGCACTCCCAGGATCTGGCAAGCCTTGACTCGCTGGAATGGCTTTGGGATGCCATTGTCAAACCGATCATGGGTGTTCTCGGCTTCACTCAACCTCCCCTTGCTGGGAATTCCTTCTCACGTATCTGGTGGATTCCCACCGGGATATTGAGCAAGTTTCCATTTCATGCCGCAGGGCATCATTCAATCCCGACCTCGACAGATACCGTGATGGATAGGGTGATGTCGTCGTATAGCTCATCGATCAAGGCACTGCTACGCGTTCGCGATCATTCTTACCATCCTATATCCCCGAAAGAAAGCGAGGCCCTCCTCGTCACCATGACTCAGACATTGGGGCGATTCTCAGACTTGCCGCACGCATACAAGGAGATCCAGGAGGTAGAGCAGCTCCTCAAAGACAAGTCGTGCAAAAGCATCACACTATACAACCAACCTCGGAAAGAGAAGATCCTTCAGGATCTTGAAACTTATCAAATCTTCCACTTTGCCGGCCACAGCATCGAGGATCCCTTCGACCCTCTTCGCAGTGTTCTTCTTCTTCTCGACTGGCAAACGGATCCCATGACCGTGGACAGTATGCTAGATTTGAATCTAAGCGAGAAGAACTGCTTCCTAGTTTATCTCTCCGCCTGCGAGACCGGCCAAGTCACTCAAGCAAAGTTCCGCGACGAGAGCATTCATCTCGTAAGTGCCTATCAGCTTGCTGGGTTTCGCCACGTTATCGGCACGCTATGGTCCGTTGAAGACTTTCCCAGTATGCAGATGGCGATCGGATTATTCTCCGAGATCAAGAGCATATGACGGACGTCTCAGTCTGTCGCGGACTTCATACAGCTGCCATGAAGCTACGGAACGAGTCACGAATTAATATGATTAAACAGGCGGCACGGCGAGAAAAGGCGAGAGACAGGGCTAGTGCAAGGAAAGGTCTCGCGGCTGACAGCAGTGAGGATGAAGGCGATTATGTAGATAGTGCTGAGCAGTTTTGGATCCCTTACGTTCACTTTGGAGTTTGATGTATTCGTACGGGGTGGAAACATAAAGTTAGATTGCGATAGTTTAACATTTGTGATGGATAAGAAAGCTCAACTTGAATGACAGTTTTAGTTACAATGTCTTCTTGTTGGTAGATTATTGGTTATGTTCACGTGAATATCACGTGTACCGTGTGGACTAGTCCCAATTAGGTAGCGGGAGCGAGCTCCTACAGCTTCGCAACGCTCCCGACCCCTTTTCGAACGATGGAACCATGATTTAGCACAACTAGTAAGTTATATTACGTATATTATGTATAGATACGTACCGTACTACGTGCTACAGGTGAACCGACACTTCTTATTGTTTTAAAAGGTCTGCTACTACACGAACTCGGAACGTAATAGCAACCCAGTCCTCCGACTCGCGTCCGCCTCTCTTCGTACGCAATACCGGATTCGCATAGCTACAGTGTGAACCAAGCTTTAGCCTAGCCAGTGTCATGAAAGAAGCTGGGCGTGCGGTAATAAATACTTTCACGATGTCTTCGCACAGCTTCTGCCCCTCGTCTAACTGGAACTTGAACTTCATTTTGAAGTTACCCGTAGCTTCGACCTCATGGCCGTGGCGGCTCCCCTTGGGCGGGATGACCTCTCCGCTGGCCTTCAGCATCTCTTCGATCTCCCAATCGAAGCAACTCATACTAAAAATGTATACAAACAAGGATGGTCCGTGCTCGGCTGCCTTGTTTTGTACCCGCAGATACAATCTCTTCGAGGGGGTCACGGTCACTACGCACCCAGGATGAGAACAGACATCGAAGAGATTCCTCGTACTTGAACACCCCGGGTTGAATTGCTCCAGCAACTTCTCACCATCTCCCTTGCTTAGCACGACGTCGAATAAGCTTTGGAACTGCAGTGCATCGGCGTCTGTGGACATATTTGTCAGATCTCGCACGAGCTTGAAAGAAGCTATGTGCTGCAGCTGGTTCAAGAGCTGCTGTTTCATTCTCTCCGAGTCCTTTATTCCTGTTAGAGTAGCGACTGTCTGCTCTAACTCGTCTTGGATCTCGCAAGCCGTTTCGCTGACCTGGACGATCTTAAATGACCAGCCGCCGCGCGAGGGGGGGACGTTATCTTCCTCGTTGAACTCGACGAACGATTTACGCAGCTTCAATTCCTCCCGCCACTCGGCTCGGTATGCATCAGGGACTTTGAGCAGAAGTGGGAATTTCTGAAGGGCGATGCGTGTCGTCGCCGTTGCATCCCATGCGATATAGAGCTAGGAGTTCAGATTTACTATTATTTGACGTCAATAACCGACTACATATTGCTTATGAAAATTTTGGCTTTAAATATATATTATCTGGCCCGTTTAATAATATTTTACGTATTTTCTACTTTTTAAGCATCTCATGAAAGATTTATTTTAATATGACTGTATTGAATTCTAGAGCTTTCAAGCAAGATGACATAGAACTTTAATCATAACTTTAAGTACACTAAACGTTAGAGATAGGCCATGTTCATTGCAAAAGGATTGAATCAATCGTACAGAGTTCATCATTAAATCTCTTCGCACAATACTAATTTGGTTATACGGTCGCGAGGTATGATTATGTTGGGGCGGGGTCCGACACCGGCGGTTGGCGCGCCATTTAGATACCGCTAGCATTAAGCTGTAGTAAATAGGCTTCAGCTATCTAGATACTGTTAGTTCAGCTTCTTAGATGATAGCTGAAACGGTTTTTGAACATGAATAATCAAGCCATTGTGCCCAAGGTACTCGTTATTGGTGCAGGGTGCAATTTTCGACTATATCCTTGTTTGTATCAAATCCTTCCCAGATAGCAAGCTTTTACTATTAAAGATGCTCTTAACAGTGATTAAAAAGAAGTAAACCACGATTATACTAGCTTAGAATAGAATCATGATCAAAGAAGAAGTAGCATATGCTTTCCTAGAAAATCCTATTCTGAGTAAAGTTGTTTACCTTCTTATTATAAAAACTAAGTTTAGTATGATTAAATACTCCAAAATGCTTAATCCCTAAGAGTTGAGTACATATCCTGCTAATGCTCTTGTTGATTATAAAGTCGTTGCCATTACTTTTACAAAGTTGACGATTAAAGGAAGAGGTAATATTAAAATTCTAGACGACATACAAACTATAAGATAGTTTAAGTTATTGATAAACATCGCTTTTAACTTAATTTATGCTTTGACTTTATGTTCAGATGATAACTTCTTAGTTTCATTTGAATTTGTAGATGAGTTAGCATGAAAAGTTATAGTAGAGGTTATTGTTGTAGTAATCAAGATGAGCATCCTAATAATTACAGTCAAGACCGCCAAGCAAAGAATTAGTCTTTTAAGGAAGAGAGCTGAGCAGGGTACAAGACAGTAGATGAGCATGCTTTATGACATTAGACGAGGAAGAGCGTTTGAAGTCGAAGTTATTATTGGTAACGTAGTTCAGTTAAGACGAAGACACAGTATCAAGATGTTACAGCTTAAGACACTTTAGACGCTTTTGAAAGCGAGATATAAAGCACAGCTTAGGGAAAGAACAAACAGTCATACTTCCAAATAAAACGGCTATTAGATCACTTCGAAAGAAAGAAAGAAAAGAAACGAAAGGGAAGGAAAGAAATGGGAGAGAGGGCATTCAAACATTGTCTCAGCATCATACGCTAGTTATCTACTACGATTGGTGTTTATAAAAGTCAATTAGAAGTTATCAATCCTTTAGATAGAAAGTGCAGGAACATTGTCCAACCGACACAAGCTCAGCAATATTTCTTGCCAGCAACAAACGGCGTTCCTTCAAGTCTCTTATTATCACTAAAAACAAGCTCCAAATGCTCATTACTAACGTATCTCACTCGTACAGTCAAAGCCCAAGTTCTCTTATCCCCGGCGCCAGCACTCGTCCCGTACAAAGTATATGTAAGCGCAGAATTCATGGCAAATGCCATTAGTCCGTGCAAAGTAGTGGTCCTATAGTACCGACATAGTGCTACCGTCACAATCATGTAACACACATGACGTATCAGGAGTCAGTCCATGACTGCATGAACAGAGCGGTGAAATTCAGTCAATTCGCATCCATCACGATCTTCACCTGCTTCCCCTCTCATTCCACGAAGTCATTATAACTTTCTTCTTCGTTTTAATATATTTAATAGCGTATTTAGTAATATGAATACCCTAGTAAGTATAGAATTAGTCAAGTTATTACATTTAAGTTTCAGTTTTGGATTATAATCCATTTAAAATTTTAAGCAATATACATTCCAGCCCGCACTAGTTAATAAGCTGACCTATCCAACAATACTCTTGTCAGTCTTATAGGCCATACGCACAGTTGGTTGTTCTAACAATCGCCTGGAAACTCTTTCCAATTTGGAATTAAATAATTTTGCATTTCGAATCAGCAGAACGCCACTTTTGATGGTTGATATTCTCATATCACACGCTCATAAGGCAGCATCTCAATAACACCAGTGTTGACCGCAGCAACCCTCTCGCCTGTTGCTTCAAGATTTGATAATGATTGTCCGGTCCTAGTGTCAAATATAGTATCAATCTCTTCCAAAGTCTTCCCTTTGGTTTCGACCCAAAAGCACGCCTGTTGATAGTAAGCGGATCTCAAATGTAATCGATGTGAACCAAACTCACAATTAGTGCTACAATCACGACATCCCATGATGCATTGATTATGTATACCTTCCATCCTATATTTTTAAATGCAATAGGCATAATGATAACGAAGATCGTGCTGAGAGCCATATGGGTTAAGGTTAGTGTATAAATAAAAAGGTGGTGGGGTAAACTCACCCGAAACTATTTAACCCAAATTGTGACAGACCTACAGTGTGAGCGCGTATTGAGAAATTTGCGATCTCTGGCGGATAGAGAGTACACAAAGGAGTCCAGGCAACTGAATAGATGCCTTGGAAAAGAAACATAATGGCTACGTTGGCGTAGATCAAGCTTGTTGAAACATTGTCTGGATCATCAGCATACACTTTTGAGAGAACCCCGATAATCAAGAGGCAGACGATAAGAAGAGCCTCAGTTACGGCGGCGGTTGACTTGCGACCCCATCGAGATATTACCTGGGTCCCCACAAGAGCGCAAGGGAAACACCATGCATTTAAAGCAATATTCTAAGTTTAAGATCGTCAGCTCATACCTTCGTAACTAACGACCGTAGGGAATCTGTTACCGCCTTGAGCTGAGATACGGTGTCTGTGACTCCAGCCGTCTTGAGCTCCGCGCCAAGGTAGAATGTTGCAATAATATTCCCAGCAATGGCAGAGAAGGATCCCGCCGATGCACCGATCAAGAGGCGCCTCCTGGCAACGGGGTCTTTGATCATACCCCAGAATGACACATTTAGCTTCTGTGAATACTCCCATTTAGACCCCTCAACGATCTTCTCATAAAGAGCATTTGACACCGTGTCTGTGATATCGCCGTTGGATGCCACTAGAGCAACTGAGAGCCGCGCTGCATCATAGTGGCCTTGATGAATCAACCAGCGAGGAGATTCAGGACTAGGAAGTTAGCTAATGCACCGCCCTCCCACGAAAGATAATTGGCATACATAAAAGGCAAGAGGGCGACACAGAGAATGGGAAAGATCGCTTGGGTAATCGACGGAATCCTCCAGGCCCAGGCGGAACCCCAGGAGCTCGTGGCGAGAGTTACGGCGGCTATAATGAGGGCACCGATGCTAGAATTATTAACATTGAATCCAGCCTTAGCTCTGGAGATGCACTTGCTAATAGAAATTATTCAGCATGCTGACACCCCATGATCTCCACGCACTTGGAAATGTCTCGGAGAGGTACGTGCCACTGGCGATATTGGCAAGCGCGGCTCCAAAACCGACTAATACTCTGGCTATGATGAACATAGCAATATTCTGAGCAGCACTCTGGAGTGCCATGCTCGCTACCGCAATGACGCATCCCCAGAAGATGGCAGGGCGTCGGCCCATGCGGTCACAGAGAAAACCGGAGCAACCCGGTGCCAGACAACCGCCGATGAAGATAGCGGCGGTGCTCACGCCCATAGTTGTCTCGTTGAGTCTGAAATAACTAGTGTACTCCGGCAGGATATTGAGGCCGTTGAGCATTGAGCGGCAGACCCCATTCGACTATCGCGGCGCCGTTAGCGATTGTAATTACATATGACCGGGCTCCTGACAACATACAGTCGACACAGCCATCGAACAGGCCATGAGTAGTGACACTACCGTGACCGAGGAATCTGGGACGTATGCGGGGAGCCATGTCCCAGTCTGAGCCTTTCTTAGCATCGTGGAAGGTATAGCATAAGTTAGTTAACGAGTCCTCTGTTGAGATAGGCAGTCTAGTGGCGTTCGATCAGCGCACTAGCTAGCATTCTTAATTAATAAAGATTTAGATTCTGTCTAAAGATAACAAAAGAGGGGTGTTGAGTATACAATACACGCAGACACACAGTATATGTAGTACCGGTGCGTATACAGGCTTTATTCCACTCCTGCAAGTTGTCAGCCATATTATTGCAAGGGCGGGACCGATACCGGAACAAACCCTAGCATACTCACAACTCTCGGTCGTATACAATTAGTATTGTCCAAAGAGACTCAGTAATGAAATTTCATAATTAAACCAATCTAAGCATTCTAAGTAATTATACTATTACTTCAATGTTGCTTCGGACGTGTTATCCTTATTAGTCTTAAAAATTATGTCAACTTGAAGCTCGTTTTAAGTTGATATAAGCTTTTGCATTATTAATTTATTATTAGTTTCAGTGTACAGTAAGATAGCTAAATATCAAATAATTCTTTGCAACCATAGCACTTGTTTAGTGTTTATAATTAACAACTTGCCATCGTGACTTTCCTAGACAACTCTCTCGAAAGCTATCCTTCTTTTGGACTTAAACTCCTTTTAATCATGAAATCGCTGTTAGCTTTCTTTATTAGTGCCTTGCTTTTTTNCAACCACGTCAACAATCAACTCATATATTAGATGGTGTTATACATAAGAACATAACGTAAAAACTACAAAATTAACACTTTACCCAATATTCAATATCAGAAATTCGTGTAGACTTAGAGCTATGAACATATTAGGTAAGATCAATTAGACCTGTTGCTTTACCTTATTCGTGGTGTTATCTATAAAATTTTCAGATAATATCAAAAATAGTATTGAGCGGAAAGATATAGTTCTACTTTCCTTTAAAGTGATAACTTTACTCCAGAATTACTTATCATTTTGTAAGATCGCTTTCTTAATTGACCTATTAGTACGAGTTTCTTAATTTCTGCCAAGTATACCAACAAGTCTCGATACCACCAGTAGTATTGGCCTCACCGATCCTGGAGTAAAGATTCTGAAAGAAAACAATCCTCGTGAGATGTCGACCTCTTGCATTTCACCGATGCACCGTCCTCTGTCGCACTGGTGCATGTTCTCCTGCAATAATTTTCTCTTACTACTAGCCTGAGCCTTTTGCTAGCCTCTCACCCGCCCTATGAATCCTCCAAGCGACGATCCCCTTTTAACTATTGAGCCGAATGCTTACGGAATACGAACCCAAGCTAACTTAGTACGATAGTGACTTACCTGAAGAGCAGTTATAGCCGTCAAGTGCAGCTCAAAGGAATATGGTTGCGAGGTCGCTGCCAAACACATTGCGTCTACCGTGGCTTTGGTGAGGTAGTGGATGAGTTTAATTTGTAGGATGTTTAGATGAGCGGACATGGGGTATAGTGATGAGATAGCGGGTTGTAAGCTTCTGGCCCTAGTTGCTGGTAATTCGCCTAAGCTATAGAACTATTTTCTTTTGCTGCAATTTCGACATGATAAAATGAAGGCCGACTTGCAGCGTGCTATTGGACGACATGGAGAGAAGATCTGGTTCGGATTGTCCGGACTCTCAAGAAGTACTGAAACAGACAAAGTAATCTGGGGAAGAGAAAGGCGTGATCGTGTTATACTTAAGGGAATATCTCCGATCATTCGTTGGGGTCTTAATCCTATCTGATTTGGTGTTGTGGGTCAGCCTTTAAACCAATCGAGGAACTTTTGATGACAGCAAATAAGCTTACCCCGCCAGCCGCTTCCTTCCTCAATGAATGTACCGTAACTGTCAGCATGTACAACGGCTCAAGTGGAGTTATTTTACAGGGATTTACGACCAATTAGAGCTAGCTTATAGCTATATCCTATCAAATGTCTGAAAAAGGAGGTCTGGTAGCTGCCTGTAGCTAGTTTCGAGTCATTCTACGAAGAACCAGATACAGCTGCTAGGTTGCTGATCCGCAAAGGGGCTCAGCGGCAAGGACTCTGTTCACACAAGGCACTCACCTGGACTCTGCCGCTTTGATCCGCGCTCTCTTGTCTCTCATTACTAGTTATACTTGGACAGTTGCTAATCTTAAATCTCAGCAAGGGACGACACAAGAAGGTTCAATTATTATTAACGGCCTAATCAGTCAAGGAGGGTCCACGTATAATTCCAACATTGAAGGGAGAGACATTATCCAGGGCAACAAGCTTCAGATTTCAGCATTCCAAGTCAATCATCAGTATATACAAGAAGCATCAAGTTTTGGGGGAAATATCCAAGCAACGCGTTCAGTTATACAAGGTAACACAGTTGAGATATGAAGTGGTTGGATAAGGGTGATTTTGAATACTTCGACATAGTTCCAGTAATAGTCACCTATTATAGAATTCGACTCATCTACCGTACTCCGTACTCTAATAGATAATATGCTATTGTATGGATTATCTATCTTTACATAGAGCCCGGCCGGTGATAATTGTCATTCTCATCTGATAAATTATAATCTATACTTAATTTTAGCCGCATGCCTAATCATATCTAGCTCGTTTCATTTAATTTCTATAATAATTCTCTCAATTTTCTTAGCAGATGAAATACCTTTATTAAAAGCAGTTCTGTAATACACTTCTTACTTACGATTAAGTTTTGTAAAGCCTACATGAAAAGAATCACTTGGTGGTTTCTCGTTATCAAAAACAAGAAAATATAATTTATCTTAGCAGCGTGTAATGTAAAATAAGTAATATCGGCCTTCAACTTGTTTTAAACCCATTCGGACCTAAAGTTACAGAATTAGTCCGAGAAAAGGAAAGGTAAGTATTTTTTTTTATTCTCTCAATTTGTACTGACTTTAGGTCCGATGTCCAGAGTGCTCAAGCACCGTAGGTATTGTAATAAGATATATATGGAGAAGTAGTCTAAAAATTCAATTGATAGGGTGTAGCCTCATTTGGTATGAAATTTAAGTTAATACTTGTTAGGAGACATCTTACAAAAAAGTGTCAGCAACAAGCTAACGGCTACCCTGTTACCTAGAAATCCGAGGGATTAGATATAAGAATCTTAATTTCTTATAGGAAATAGAAAACTAAAACTTAGTTTAAACTCGCTTCTAGTGTCACAATAGTTAGTGGCACTCATGTACTACGTTATTACTACTAATTATTTGTAGGAGGATATAACCTCTCCAACATCTCTTAACTTATGGCACTCGTTCCCTATAATAATCATTCAAGAACATATTTTTTATAGAACCTCATAAATGCCGTTCTTCTGTTAGAATGAAATAGCAGGACGTAATCAATAGATCTTTTGAGACTATCCACTTACGATTGCCTTATTGGTTATTAAAATGACAAAACTATGTTCAAAACTTCCTAGATGTTTAACTGAATGAAAGCTCTTCGTTAGGTGTTAGTCAGGCCACCCGGAATTTTGTAGAAAGCGCCGGACTACCTTAATACTTCCGTACAGGATCAACTACCATATAATTCGGCTGCTGTCATGTTTGGTAACCTGTCATAGCATTTAATGCGAATTAGTTGCATTGAATCCATCTTCTCACAGTTCTGACACTGGAGCATGCACAGCTAGCTGGTACAACGTTACTACGGCAGAGTCGCTAAGGCTATCACTAGTCTCGAGAACTCACAAGAAATAATTGCTTGAGACCACTGTTTCAATTCCTACGTGTTAACGCTTATAAATTATGAAAAATGTTGGATGGACGCAAGGCTGGCCGGTGTCACATTGACACGTTCGTACATCCCATTTGTTCCCGTCCAGCTTGTGTAACACAGATCCCACTTTGCGACAAAATACAACACGTGATAATTATTCGTTTCCTACATATCTAGAGATAAGAGAAAGATTATCTCGTCCTATAACGTTATGAGAATGAACACGTCCGGGCCCAATTTTACAACACCATTGTCAAACTAGATTCGCTGTGTCAATTGGTCTATTTCCAGGCTACTGTTTCTCACCCCTTTATTCCCCAAGTCAATGCCGATCAGGCTCTTGAAAATGGTGAGATTTTGAACTTTATTAATTTAACTATTCCCGATATCTCCTTATTCACAAGGGAATCAGATGCCCTATCATGAGTAGAAATTAATGGATGACATTAGGCAAGTATCAACAGGGCAGCAATCACTATCGTGCTAACAATACTTACAGAACCGCAACTACCTCGAATCACACGGAGGGCACGGAGGGGTTACCCAGCAAGTAGTTCAGTCTAAACTGGAAACCATTATTCCTAAGACAAAAAAGATCATTCAGGAGGGATCGCATTTCAAATCAGATGTAAAGTCAACCAAAGTAGATCAAGGAAATAAAGCCGAAATCTCATCAGCTATATCTGATTTCACCCAGAAAGGATCTCAGTTTAGCGGAAAGATCGAGGCAAGCGTGTCGGTGTCCCAGGGGAACCAGATTAGGTTTTAATGTCGATAGATGCTTCAGGTTCTTGCCTTCTCTAATATTAAGCTTTTCCATAGCAGGTATTAGAGTTTGTAGATAGGAATAAAGGCCTAATACCCAACAAGGTCTACCAGGCTAGTTGTCTAATTTTCTTTCAACAATAACCAAATCAAGACCGCTTTCCCTTGAAAATTATGTCTGTAACGGTGTTCGAAAGGATTTTGTAAGGGGTGCATAACTTAACATACTTTATCCTTCATCATAACGTAATTCCCGGTCGGTCGGGCCACCCGGTCGGTCGGGCCACTTTCACCACCATCTAAATACAAAATACTAAATACTCAACCACCAACGCCTATATTATAATATATCTAGTTATTAGCTAAATTAGGGCACTTATTCCTTTTATGGCCTACAATTCCACACTCTGAGCACTTTGGTAGCCGTCGCTTTAATGCTGACAAGTTGCCTTCAGATGTTGAAAGATTTGACTCCACCACTCCTTCCTGAGCTACTGTATGCGATTGAAGTGCTTGCCGGGCCTCCTCTGCTGTTAACAAACCACTTTAAGGTATTGGCTTTCTAGATCTTCTAGATTTTCGCTGTAAAGATTGAACAGCATCCTTCAATTGCTGTACTTCTTTAGTCAAAAATATCTCGTTATGTAAGACCTCCTCGAACCCCTTAACCAATTGCTGTAAAGCTGCTCTAGTAAGCGTAAAAGGGTTATTCCTACATTGTTTGAGCATAGATTGAATCACTTCATATTGCTTTTGCAATTGAATTGAATTATAAGGTGTCTCAGGGGCCTAAAGTGTATTAGTAGTACTGTGAGCACTCCCAGGAGGAGTAACAATCTCTTCTACCTTTACATGTAATTTAGATAACACACGACTTGGATTGTATGGAATCAACCCTGTTCCTGCAAATCCTTGACAAATATTGTTTATTGTGAAAGTAGCTTGATATACAATTGGATATACATTCAAGAAATCAAACTTATTAATATAATGAATGTTCTATTGCATTTTGCCTTCTACCATGACATTATATAATCACTTCAAAACAGCAAAACAGCTTACATCTAATGGCTGAAGGATATAGGATGAGTGTGGAGGCATACAGACTATAATTATCTTGTTCTGGAAGCAATACTAGTCAAACTCAGGGGTCATATAGCTCTTATAGCCGTCAAGAATAAGCATACAATATTGACCTTTCATACAAGATCTGGTATATGAATCGAAGGTTTTTTGAAGTTATTCAAAGCCAATTTCATTGTTTGTCCAACTATTATCACTTGTAATAAGCCTTTAACCTTGTAGTAAATTGTTATACTACCCTTTAAGAGTTCTTTTGCCTTTGAGAATGATCATAGGTAGTATTGCCTATCTAATAACATTAACTACTTTAATTATAATAACTTACTCTTTATTACCAGGTTGTAAAAGTAAAGGTTTGCCAAAATAATCAGAGGATATGACTACTTTGGTAGTAACAATTATACTTATAACAAAGCCAATCTCGTCAAAATTGTAAGTATCCTTATCCAAAATCCTATACTTGACTTTGATTGTTAATACTTGTTCAAACCAATGTTGAATAATCTTCAGATCTTTGCATTTAGCCTGTTTATAGTTATATCAACGTATATATTCAGTTTTGAGGTCAGGATAATACTTCACAAAGTCATTAAACCAATTTTTGCCTACTGGAGATGAAGGAGTAGATTCACCATGCTTAGAAATCAACAAATTAGCCATGGTTTGTACACCTAAAAGTCTAAGGGGTAATCTGCACTTCCCCATAGAGATTATCCATCACTTTAACAATTACTCTTCTGTTTGAGTCATTCTGAAGCTTTTGTTGTAGGTAGTTGCTATTTGGACCCGGCCTTTTAAACGTGCATCAAGTGTTACACGAGGGACGTCGTAAATACATGCTGCACTTCGAACAGACTTGATTTGTTGGTTTTTTATCGCGTTTATAGCTAAAAGGATTCTCCCTTCTTGCTCTGGAGGTAGCATTTTAGGCATTTTGACGTGTTGTGGTTGAATAATAATTGAGTAAAGTTGGTGGTGTTCATAGAATTGGTGTTTTGGTGAGGAAGTGGCCCGACCGACCGGGTGGCCCGACCGACCGGGAATTACGTTAGTCCAACAGCTGATTTATTACATAATATAAAACTATTATGTTAGTTCAGCTAAGCTAATAGCGACTTTAGCAAACTAACCATCAATACTAAGTATACGGGGCGGATGTGTGTTCATATATAGCATTACAAATATATTCGTTGCACAAGTACTCTATCCACCTTCTCCATCTAATAACAGATCTGTACACAGTTATAAAGTCCGATTTTCCGCACCGGCAAGCCAATGAACACATGTTATATGGGCGGTAGCCTTAATTCTGAACGAGTTCGGAGGGACTTGACGGTTGACTAAGGTTATTAAATTGAGGAACTACATTGGACAACATGACTGGAACGGATCTGCAATCTTTCCCGTAATATTTTTAATAAAGTTTATCAAACTTACTTAGCTGCAAGATGGCTGGCTTTTGTGGTAGATATTTACTATCGTTGTCCACGTAAGCTTTGTAGAGCTTATCGCATGCTTTTGCAATGCTTCTTGATTTGCGATAAAGATTAACAAAGGCCGCTTGACAATCCCCCAAACTTGGAACTCACACCGTTATAACGCGCTAAATCAAAAACTGATGCGATGCGCTTTGAAGTAAATAACTAAGAGAGAGTTCATTTCAACACTGTTAGCTAGAAATCAACTGTTGAACTGGCTGTGAAAACCTAGAAGGATGTTCTTAAATATGGCTTCGGCCCGAACCTCGATTGAGATGTGTTCTATATAAGAGGAGTATATAAACTAGGTATATTTAAGCAGACGAATTACTTCCTACCGTAGGATGTGCTGAATGAAGGCCGCGTAAGCGGGGGGCAGATCAGCTATATATGGAAGTGACAGGGTGTTCAATCCTTCAAAGACAAGACCTAAAACGGCACCCCTCCTCCTTTTTCATTCACTTCGCACCGAATTAGCATGCCTAAGCCAATTATATTGTATACCTTAAAGGTTTACCATTATTATTCATGAATATTAGCTACAATAGTGTTGGAATTCACAATGGACTCTCCAACACCACATGGGAGTGATGGGATCTCACAAAGTAACCGCAGCTACGAAATTATTTTACTAGATAACTGGAATACAGCGCCGAGTACAGAATCATTTTTGACTAATCCACGCCATGCCTAATGCAAAGTATGTCTCTGGGATGGCTCTCCGGAGGAGGTTATGGATCGGGTCGAGTGGGTTAAGAAAATTAAAGGACTTCGAGATTCCGCAGATGCTGGCTGCGTCTCATGTCAAATATTACACAGCCTAGTCAAAACTACGACCACTGATTATGACCGCCATTTGAGAGTTTATGGTGTGGACGGATGGTACGAGATTGGGGTTACCGATGGGATTAGGGCAGACCTTGTCCAACAGCGATGCTTTGACGTCTTCGTACCAACAGATATTGGGGATCCTCCACGCGGGATAGCTCAGCGACTATTGAGAGGGGAGTCTTCTCGCGAAACATCGATTGAGTGGGCTCAGCGTGAGCTCTCCAATTGTTTACAATCGCACAAGTGGTGCCAGAGCAAACCTACTTCGTTTCTTCCTACTCGTCTAATAAACGTGTCCTTGAATAGAGCCGGCGGAAATATCTTTCTTGAAGACAGCTCAACAGTACCGCCCGGATCACAATATGTGACGCTAAGCTACTGTTGGGGAGGGGTGCAGCCCGAGTGTTTAACGACCAGAGAGACCCTTCCTGAAAGACAAAGGTGCATCCCTTGGACGACCCTCCCGCAGACATTTAAGGATGCCATTGAATTTACACGAACTATGAACATCCCATATATCTGGATTGATGGGGTTTGTATTATCCAGAAAGACAAGGAAGACTGGTTACGAGAAGGAGGCAGGATGTTCCATGTATACAAGAATTCTTATGCTACTATCGCAGCGGCCGGGGAAAATCCCTTTACTGGTCTCTGGCCCACTTCCACTAGTTGGCAGGAGAAATTACTGGCCACCATCAAGTTAAATGGCCGTTCATGGCCCCTATATGCTGATGCAAGACACGATCACTACTGGGAATGGGACGTGAAGAGCACGACTAAAGCGCAACAGAATAGTTATCCTCTATTTCGACGAGCGTGGACCTACCAAGAACGTCTGATATCGCCAAGAGTTATTCTATTTATGGGAGGAGAAGTTGCTTTTCAGTGTTTCCAAAAGGCCACGTGTGAATGCGGTACGGATTGTTCTGGAGGGGACTCAGTTGATGATGTAAAGCATAGTTTTCAAAAGAGGGGTTTTTGGCAGAACTTTGGCAATTCTTCTGATAGAGATCCGGATGCAATATAACATCCCTCGAGTACAAGTGACAATGATACTCCAGGCGAGATAAATGAACAACGAAAAGATGACATTTCAAGTCATCGCAGTGGTATGTGGCATGAGATAGTAGAGCAGTTCTCACACTTGGAATTGTCTTTCGAAACAGACAGGCTCCTCGCTATAGGTGCAGTGGCTGAACAAGTACAAGCTGTTCGGCGGGGAGAAGATTATCTCGCTGGGCTCTGGTCAGGTTCACTTCTTGATGACCTACTTTGGGAGATTGCCAGGGATAAAAGAGCCTCGCCAACAGCGGGTCCAAGTTGGTCTTGGGCATCATGGGGGGTTGGGCCTCGGGGAATCTTTTGGTATAAAGATAGAGGCTTCCACGGCTTTACCACGCTCGCACAAATAGTGGAGGCGAAGTGCATCTATAGCGATGGCAATCCTTTTGGTGCTGTAGTTAGTGGTAGGTTAGTGTTCCAAGGTCGCTTGCTTAGTTGTCGAGCTCTCTGTATACAGGGAAGTATCAAGATGCTTCTGTGTGAGCGAGTGCCGCTGCCCGTCTCCCCTCCACCACAGGACGACATTAAATTGGATTCCGGACTACCGGAGAATGGACGGATGTTTCATTTCTCATTTTATCTGTTTGAGATTGGAAAAGACAGTCCAGAAGTTAGTACTCCTGCAACATCACATTTTCTTGTCTTGCAAGATGTAGACAAGGAAAATGGTTCATACTCGAGAATTGGCATTGCTCGGTTTAAAAATTCAGCCATTATGAATAAACTAGGGAAAACCAAAGTAGTTACAATTGAATAATGATAGTGCTCTATTGGCAAGATAATGCTTTGATAATAGCCAAGTTATCTACTTGCATACAGCAAGCACATGTTTCGCCTTTATATCATAATGTTATCGGCCTTTAGGGAATGCAATTACCAAAGATATACCTTTGAATGTAGTTTAAATTGGTTTGCTCTATATTTAATTTACTAGGAAAGTATTACAAATATGGCAACTGGAAAGTTCTGAACTCCGCTTATCCATTAAACGCTTTTCATAACTGTTTGTGAAATTTTAATTCATTCCAATAACGATTCATGTATCTAAATTTGACAGTCTTATTGAAATAACGTATATAAGACAGATAACGGAAACTTCTTTTTACGTTCAACTAATCTTGACTGCTCGTTTTGAAGTAATATAACATTTTAGTCCTTACAGTGATTTCACTTGCACACCTTCTAAAAGAATTGTGGTTGATATACCCGCTAAATATAAAGTAACAACTTTGGTATGATGCTAGGCCAGATACCCTTTACTAACGGCAAATTCCTCCGAGGGCTAATCTTGGGAGTTCATCTCTCAATCACGGCTATGTCGGACTAGATTCCCATCATTCTCGGCAGAGATAGTCCCGTTGTGTCTGACATGTGCGATTTTTCGGCTAAGTAGACTTATGCTCAGGAGATCCTGACATAAACCATGTCTGTAGGCTGATACATCAGAAGGATGTATGAGGGCACTTTGGGTGGGCGATAACCGAGTTACAGCGCGATATCAGTAACTCCCCTGGGACATCATGATTTTGGCGCAGGTCCAGCTTCTAGATCACATTACTCTATAACCATGTTATAAAAACGTCTGATATTGAAGTAGCTTATTGTCAAGGCTATAGCTTAACTTACATCCAATTTTGAAGTAATTCATAGTAAAGTTGAATGTGTAACAATGTTAAGCTTAATTTCAAGTACTTAACTTATAATATAATGTTTATTTAGCTTATATCCTACTTTACAACTTTGTATAATAGCTTTTAATTAGCTAAATGAATCAAGCTAAGCTTAATTAATCCTTGAAATGTCTACATATGTATAGATCTACTTTTAGAAGTTATAATTACATTATATCCTTTTTAAAGCATTTATAACTTTACTTAATAATGCCTTAACTTATTTACACTCACTTTCCAACTATAACATTACTATACTATATGCCTTTTCATCAAAAGGAGCCTTGATCATACTAGCTAATCATTGAATCTTTATAATAAAAGTCTTTCTTCAGGAGTAAAATTAACATTTAAAAGTTGTTATAAACTTTGAATGCTGTTACGGGTTTTAACCGTAACACGCTAATTGGTGTAGGCCTGAGGCTCAGTACTAATACATTGTACAAGAGAACCTAGCAATTAGGCAGTCACGTGATAAGTCAGTCACATGATAAGGACCTGGGACCTGGGGGGTCCAGGGTCTGTTGACTTAGGACCTTGGGACTTGGGGGTCCAGGGGTCCAGCAGTATTTCATTATCTATATAAGCATGCTGTAAGAACATGAGAGTAAACTCCTTGTGTTCAACCTAAATACATTACAAGATCCTGCCTTTAACTTAGTTGCTTATGTATCATACGTTTCCATTGTCCCTGAACATCTACCTTACCCTTGGCTATCCAGTGACCTGGATAGCATAGTTTTGTAACATTTTGAACATTACCTATCTTGATAAATCAGGATTTGGAAATAGACATACCAGTAGATAATAATAACGAACAACAACTTAAAGAAGGTTCTGAAGAAGGCTTTGAAGAAGAATTTAAAGAAGGATCTGAGGAAGTATCTGAGGAAAGTTCAGAAGATAACTTTGAAGAAGATTAAAGTGAGAATTAGACTATCAAGAAAATTAATATCCAGGAGGGAATGTTAGAGAAAGTTGTTATGCTGTTAAAGTAACTTATTAAGACAATAGAAGGATTAACTGTTAAAGAATCGTTAAGAGTTATAAGAAGAAAACTAACATTTCTACCACCTAAACCTAAACCTGAACCAGTTTAAGTATTAAGAGCTCTAAGCCTAGACCTTAATCTAGACTTTGAACCAGAAGACAATGTTGAACAAGTTCTAATAACAACACTTAGAGAAGTCAAAATCATTAAGCCAAACCTGTTCTATAAGGACAAAAAGAAGCTTAAGGCATATCTTACTCAGACAAGAACTTATTTGGTGTTGAATAATCACTTATTACCTGGAGATATATATAAGGTTCTATAAACATCTATATACTTAAGAGGAGTAGTTGAAACTTGGTTTTAACCCTTTAAGGATAAATAGTTTGCTATAAACAAAGGAATAACAAACCAAAGAGTAAGAAATATCCTTGAAAGTTAGGAAAACTACATAGGAGAACTTAAACGTTTGTATAAGGATGTTGATNAAAAAAAGGAATGTTAAAAGATGATTAGCTTATCTTAGACAAACTAAAAGCCTTAGTAAATATATAATACTCTATTATTAGTATACAATATTAGTTAACTAAGGAGAAGAAGTGTATATACACTAGTATAAGACTAGATTAAAGGATTCTATCAAAGAAGAACTGTACTAACAACTTGTAATTACTATGTTTAACACCTTAGTAGATTTGTTTATTAAGATTAGGAATAAGTAATATAAGATGATCTTAGACAAAAAGGGAAAATCTTACTTTAATTGTAAAAAGACTAATAACAAGAAGGATTATAAAGACCTTATAAAGTTAGATGTTATAAGGAAAGGAAAAACCTTTAAAAGAAAAGGAAAGAAATATTTTAAAGGGAAAAGTAAAAAAGAGAATTCCTTTAAAATCTCTTCTGAAGAACTTGACAATAAAAGAAAAAACAAATTATATTTCAAGTATAAACTTTTTAAGTATATAACAAATACTTATAAGAAAGACATTAAGTTAAGCTTGTTAGTTAAAGTTAAAGTTATAAGAATTCTAAGAATCATAAATATCTTGTTAAAATCTTCAGAAGAGGAAAGCTCAAACAAAGAAGAGAATTCCTCAGAAGAAGAAGAAGAACAACAAGACTTAACAATTATACTAGAACTTACTATTGAAACTAATGTAGATAAGATAGTAATAACAAGAATCTTGGAAACAAGTTTTGTACTAATGAGAAGGACTTAGCATATAAGATACCCTTGAAATCAAGAAGAGGTTGTTAGCTTAAATAAATGGAGATTTATACTAAGAGTTAGTAAAATCTAGATGATTATACTAGTAGAATTTAAGGCTATACTAATAAAGTAATATCTTATTTCTAGAGAATTATTAGTCTTGAAATATTATCTCATGATTGATATAAAAAGACTAAGAGGATAAGAAATCCTGAACAAGAGTCAACTTTATAAAACTATATAGTAGAAAGAAATGACTGTTAAGGAATGAGAACTTGATCTTGAGGATCTTGCTTTAGTTTATAAGACCAATTTATAAAGTATTATTATAAAGAAAGGATTATGTAAAATCCTCTTATTAGTNAAAAAGAACTCAGATCTAGAATGACTTTAATCAAATGCTTGAGGACACTTGGATAATAATAGAAGAGGGATTAAGCTATGTTATATGAGGGTAATATAACATTCAACATAAAGGACTTTCAATGATAACTTTCTAATAAGACTGTTTAAAAGCAAAAACACAATACAAAGAAATCTAGGGTTTAAGGAAATCAGTAAAGTAACTGCTTGAAGCTGAACAGTATTATGCTTAACAAGAGTAAAAGGAATTAATGAAGATTGTTGTCAAACAAGCTAATTAAGATGTAAAAGCTTTGCTTATAGTTAATGAACTAGAAGAGGATTTACTACCTTTAGAAATACTTATTGTATTATTAGGGGAAGATGAGTTAATACAAAGGATTAATCAACAGTTTAACCAAGAAGTAACAATATACTCTTTGAATTTTACAAGAAGAATTCTTGTAGAAAGTAATGCCTTTATTACTAAGATAAGAGAGTGCTTAAGGAATAAAATAGTAAAATGAGTACAAGATACATATGCATTTATAAACAACAAAAGCTTAAATAGACTAAGACTAAGAAATCTTAGTAAAAGACAAGTAGTATTATTTGAGGAACTTCAAGAAAATATTGAAGATTTAGAAATCAAAGACAATATATTAGTTGATAATGTTAAAAATGTAAATCTTTATTCTATGAACAGTAAAAGTTTACTATATATAAACATAAAACTATGCAGAAAGCTAATAAGGGCTTTAATTGATTCAAAAGCTGAAAGGAATTTCATTAGTGAACAAGTCATAAAATGACTTGAACTTAATATAAAAGTCAAGGATAATAACTACTTAATATTATTAGTAAATAATACTAAGGTTCAGAAGTATATTGATGTTCAAACTCAGAACTTAGATATAAAGTATAATAAAAGCTATTGAGAAAGAATATCTTTTAATGTTATGAAGTTAAGAACATATTAGGTTATATTAAGGATTGAATGGATAAGGAAGTATAATCTAATAATTGATTGGAGAACAAGTATAATTACCTTTTTAGAAGAAACTATATCTTTAAGAGTTGTCCATGTCAATGAAACTATGAAATATATTCTTGAAGAATATTATGAATAACTAAAGCTATTCACNAAAAAGACTTGATAATTTAGCCTTACTAAAGTATAAACCATAAGATCATGAGATAAAGCTTNAAAAAAGGGTTTAGACTAGTATATAAACTAATTTATTGAATAACTCTTGTTGAGGATAAGGTAATGAAGAAGTAATTACTTAAGAAAATAATACTTAAAAGTTTGTACAAAGAAGGTTATAATAAAGCTAGAGCATTATTGCATTATACAAAGAAAGAGGATAATCTGTTAAGACAACCTTATAATAACTATAAACACTTGAACAATAGGACTAAGAAAGATTAATACCCCTTACTATTAATAGATTTAATAATGGACAAGTTAAAAGGAGTTATTATATTCATCAAGTTAAACTTATAATTAACATTTAATCTGGTTAGGATTAAGAGAGGTAATGAATAAAAAGTAGTTATTCAAACAAAATACAGATTATTTAAACTATTGGTTATAACATTTAATATAATTAATACTCTAACAATACAACAAAGAATAATAAACTAGATATTAGAAAAATATTTGAAGAAATTCATAATAGTATATCTTAATAATATAATCANTTACTCAAAGGGTATTAAAGAATACAAAGAACATWYTAAGCTTGTTTTACAAGTGTTATAAGAGGTAAGATTGTACTACAAACTAGTAAAGTGTAAATTCTACAAGGAACAAGTTCAATTCTTAGGATATTACATTTCTAGAAAAAGGATAAAAACCCTTGACAACAAGATTTAATCAATCAAAGAATAAGAGTTACTTAAGATAATTAAGCAATTACAAAGTTTCTTAAGGTTGGCTAACTATTACTGAAGATTTATAAAGGATTATTCTAAAATCTCCATGTTATTAACTGAACTTATAAAGAAGAATCAAGCTTATGAATAGAATAACATTATGAAGGAAGTATTCTAAAACATTAAAGATGCCTTTATAAAAGGAAGTTTCTTAAGAATCTTTAACTTAGAAAGAGGAATAAGAATTAAAACCAATGCTTTTAATATAGCATTAAGAGTTGTGCTATCATAATCATAGTAAATTAGTAAATGACATTACTAAGTATTATTAGTATTTTGGTTAAGGAAGTTGAATATTGTAAAAAGAAATTATTAAACATTAAACAAAGAAATGTTAATTATTATAAAAGCTTTAAAATACTAAAAAGTATATACTGTTAGATCTAGTAAAACAGTTGATATACTTTCAGATTATTATAACCTTTAATACTTTATAACAATTAAGTAGTTGAATATAAGATAAGTACATTGAGTAAAGAAGTTATCTAAGTATAATTTTAAAATTACTTATGTTAAAAGTAAAGACAATAGAAGAGTAAATACTTTAAATTGGAAACCTAAGTACTTAGCCAAAGAAAAANGAGGAAAATAACTTAATATTAAAAGAAGATGAAAATGGATTTTTAGTATATAATAAGGGACAACTTATAATTATCATAATAATAACAAATAAACATTAAGTTGATTGAATTAAAGAAGTAATTAAGAAGGAAAAAGGAGAAAATACCTTATCAGACATGACTAGAGGTAAGTAAAAGAAAATTGAAAACATTTAGTATAAGAACAAGAAGTTATATGTACTAATAAAACTAATAGAAGAGTTTGTTAAGGAATAACATAGTTTACTATATAATAGATATATAAGAGTAGCTTGATGTTATTATCAAATCAACAAAGATTACTTTATCATGAAATTATAATTAGTAATTAAGAAAGTAATTGTAAAATGTAAAATCTATAAGAAGGCTAAGAATCTAAGAAGGAAGCCTTAAGGACAATTATACCTTATATAAATACTTGACAATCTATAAGAATTAATTAAATAGGATTTTATTATGAAATTACTAATTTCTATAAATTATATAATAAAGGTTGAGTATAACTTTATCTTTGTAATAATTGAACATTATACTAAGTTTGTAATCTTTGAACTGTTCAAGGAAACTTAAGAAGCAAAAGAGATAACTAATATATTCTTGTAAAGAGTAATGTCTTAATAAGGAGTATTAAAATAAATAATCTTTGATAAAGATATAAGATTTGTATTTAAGTTTTAAGAAACTTTAACAATTAGAATAGGAGTTAAAAGGAAGTTGTTAACAGTATAACATTTACAAACTGATGAACAAATAGAACGTTTGAACATATAGTTAAAAGAATACTTAAGATGTTATATCAATTATAATTAGGACAACTAAGTTGATTACTTATTAATAATAGAAATGTTATACAATAGAGTACTATATAAATTAACTAAAATCACTCTATTCTATATGAATTATAAACATGAACTAGAAGGATTCACAAAATCAAACTTGAAGTAAGTAAACAGCAAATGTACAATAGAGAACCAAGTTATAGTTGAATATAAAGAAGCTTTTAAGATTTATAATTATAAGGAAACTGGATTTGTTCAAGTTAGCTATATTTAAGTTAAAATCAAAGTCTAAACCTGATTTTAAGGATTTAAAGTCTTTATTCTTCTTTTTATTATACTTTTTAATAAATTCTTTATGCTTCTTAAGGTATTTTTCCTAACAATTAACTTCTTTATAATTTGGCTTTTTATAATAAGAGTACTTTTTTTTTTGGTTTTTTTATCAGACTTATTAACTTGTTTTCAATTATAAAGTATTATACTTAAGTTATTAGATTTTAATACTTTGTCTGAAATATCTTTTATAAGAGTTTTAAGGGAAAAGAGTATTTTAAAACATATTACTAATTGTTATTAGTCAACTTATATAATAAAAGAATATTTTAATCCTCTTATAAAGAAAAGCTTATAAAATATATTTAGCAATATAACTTTTACATTAATCAAATTGCTTTTCAAAGCCTTGAATATAGTAACATAACTTTTAACCAAGTTAGAATACTTGTATTTGATGTTAACTAACTTAAGGATATATTTTTCCTTAAGATTATGATTTAAACCTTGATATTGAGCTTTCAAGGTTTCCTAAGCCTCCTTAGATGTAAAGTACTCTAAGATAAGAGTGTTAACTTTCTTGTTAATATTCAATGATATACAAAGTTTAGCTGTAAAATCTACTTTTTCTCAAACCTCAAATTCTGGGGTTTCTTTACTGTCTTCTATTTTAAGGCATTTGATATTGTTATTTATATAGTCAAGATAGCCCTTTGATTTGAGAATATTAATGATTATAATACTCTATAATCTATAATTCTCAGGACCTTTCAACCAGTATTCTTTTGGTAGTAGAAGACTTGATTCTTCTTTTATTTTGAAAGATTATAGTAATTGTTGAATAAAGGTAAAAGATGAAGTCAATCGAATAGTGATTCTGATTAGCTGACTAAAGTACATAACCTGTTGACTGGAAACCTAAGAATACAAAACCATTATTGTATTGATTGCTTAAGGAGTCTATAACTACAGCAGATTCTATATATACAGAGAGTTACAGCTGTAAAACCGTTATGGTCAACAGTTACGGTCATATAGGCACCCTACGGGTGCTTATAGTTGCCTACAATGGTAGCCTACCGTAAACCTTATCCGTAAGCCCTAGCATAGGCAACCGTAAGAACACTGTGAAGTGGCATCCGTAAACTCCAAATATTGCAACATTGTAATTAATTATATTCACACGTGATCAGCACGTGACTAATCAAGCTTAAACAAGATTAGATTATAAAATTGTTTACTAATTACTTATTAAGCATATACATTATCATGTATTATTTCATAAAAATACATTTTTTTNATGAAAAAAAGTATTTAATTTAATTTAATTTAATTTTTAACTACTAATTAAATTAATTACCAAAATATGCTAATTAAATTAAATTAAATTAGTAATTAAATAAATTAATTACTAATTAATTANTTTAGTTTAATTTTTTTTCCCAACACTG
>NCSJ02000406.1:0-35928 GCA_002812745.2 Scytalidium lignicola | reverse complement strand
GAATAAAAAACCCTTGATGATAAAATTCAATCAATCAAGGAATAAAAAAACACTTAAGACAATTAAACAATTATAAAGTTTCTTAAGGTTAACTAACTATTACCAAAGATTTGTAAAAGACTATTCCAAAATCTTTATACCATTAACTAAACTTATAAAAAAGAATTAAAGCTTATAAGTAGAATAACATTATGAAAGAAGCATTTTAAAACATTAAGAATACCTTTGTAAAAGGAGATTTCTTGAGAATCTTCAATCTAGAAAAAGGAATAAGAATTAAAACTAATACCTCTAATATAACATTAAGAATTATATTATCATAATCATAACAGATCAATAAACAACATTATTAAATACTATTAGTATTTTAGTCAAGAAAGCTGAACATTACAAAGAGGAATTATTAAACATTAGATAAGGAAATGTTAGTTATTATAAAAGCTTTAAAGTATTGAAGGATATATGTTATTAAATCTAATAAGACAATTGATATACTTTCAGATTATCATAACCTTCAATATTTCATAACAACTAAATAATTGAATATAAGACAAGTATAATAAGCAGAGAAGTTATTTAAATATGATTTTAAGATTACTTATGTCAAAGGAGAAGACAATAGAAGAACAAACGCTTTAAACTAAAAACCTGAGTACTCAGTTAAGGAGAAAGAAGAAAGTGAACTTATATTGAAGGAAGATGAAAGTGAATTCTTAGTATACAATAAAGGACAACTTATAATTATTACAATAGTAACAAACAAATATTAGGCTAATCAAATCAGAGAAGTAATCNAAAAAGGNAAAAAGAGGAAAATACTTTACTAAACATAATCAAGGACAAGTAAGAGAAAATCGAAAATATTTAGTATAAGAACAAAAGATTATATATACTAACAAAACTAACAGAAGAATTTGTCAGAGAATAGTATAATCTACTATATAACAGACATATAAGAGTAACTTGATATTATTATTAAATTAATAAAGATTACTTTATCATGAAATTACAATTAACAGTTAAGAAAGTAATTGTAGAATACAAGATTTATAAGAAGGCTAAGAATCTAAGAAGGAAGCCTTAGGGACAATTATACCTTACACAAATACTTAACAATCCATGGAAACTAATCAAATAAAATTTTATTATAAAACTACTAATTTCCACAAATCATATGACAAAGGTCAAGTATAACTTTATCTTTGTAATAATTGAACATCATATTAATTATACAACANTTTGAACTGTTCAAGAAGACTTAAGGAGTAGAAGAAGTAACTAATATATTTTTACAAAGAATAATGTCTTAATAAGAATTATCAAAACAGATAATCTTTAATAGAAATACTAGATTTACATCTAAGTTTTAGAAGACATTAATAATAAGAATAAGAGTCAAGAGGAAGTTGTTAACAGTATAACATCTATAAACCAACGGAAAAACAGAATGTTTAAACGGATAATTAGAAGGATACCTTAAATACTATATCAATTATAATCAAGATAATTGGGTTAATTACTTGTTAATAGCAGAAATAGTGTATAATGGTATATTACATGAATCAATCAAGATTACTCTATTCTATGTAAATTATAAACAAGAACTAGAAGGGTTTTGTACTAGACTAGAATTAGAATCCACAAGTGAATCAGTAAAGATCTATATAAAACAAATAGAAGAAATACAAGAAAAGATCAAGAATTTACTTCAATATACTAAAGAAAGAATAAAGAAGTATTACAATTACAAATACTTGATAGAATTAATGTACAAAAAAAGGGGATAAAGTTTATCTTCTTAGGAAAAACATTAAAACAACAAGACTAAGTAATAAACTAGACTAGGTAAAGATAAGACTATATAAAATTAAGGAAGTTTATAAACCTTTAATATATAAATTAAAGTTATTAACAACAGTTAAGATATATCCTATCTTCTATGTTTCACTTCTTAAACTAGTACTTGAAAACACTTAAACACTAATGTTAGAAGAAGTTAATCCAGAAAGAAAATATGAAGTTAAGAAAATCATTAACTATAAGATATATTATAAAAAACTATAATATTTAGTTAAATAAATAGGATATCCAGAAAGTAAGAATAAATAAGAACTTACTTTTAATCTCATAAGTTATGAGAAGTTACTAAAGGTATATTACCAAGCTTATCTTAAAATAGATTTTCAAACGATAAAATTACAAAGTTAGAAAAGAAGAGGTTGATAACAGAAGAAGAAGTTACATTTAAGTTAATAGAATATAACTTTAAAGTTTATAAAGAATTTTGTTTCTCTTACTTCTCTTTGCTCTTCTTAACATCTAGTTCATCCAGGATTTTTAGACCACAACAAACTATCTCCTTAGCATACTTTCAAAGAAAGATTTACTGTTTGTCCAAACAAGCAAGACAAGTAGTAACCTCAGCCAAGGCCTAAAAAGCTTAAGTCAAGGTAATAGAAGTCTTCTTATACTTAAAGGAAAGATACTTGTCCTCACATTTATATAACTCTTAAGAGGGTATGTGAAGATACTCACCATCACATTTGCAGCCATTATAAACGTATTCCTTGCAATGATCAGAATCAAGAACCATCTTACATAATAGTCCTTTTCGTTTGCAATATATACAAGACATTACTTTGATCTTGAGGTTTTGGATATAAATACCAAGACTTAATCTTTCTTAATGTTTCCTTAATCATAATCGTTTTAGTAAATTATTGTCATCAGGATTTAAACGTTTAGATAGCATGTTTAAAAGAAGGAAAGAATTAATAAGTAATAAGATTGTTCATGATAATAGTTAAGCATTAAGATAACACTAATGCAAAAAGGGGATAATGTTATAGGTTTGACCGAACAAGTTAATTAGTGTAAGCCTAAGGCTTGGTACATAACAAGTATGCATAGAGAACCTAACAATTAGGAGGTCATATGACTGGGATCACTAAATCAGAGTAATCCAATGATCCAAGGACCTGGATTGAGGGATTAAAACAATCCAGCGATCCCATTGTATTTCATTATCTATATAAGCACACTGTAAGAACATGAGAGTAAACTCCTTGTGTTCAACCTAAATACATTACTAGACCTTACCTTGGACTTAGTCGCTTGCTTGTGTGTTACACATTTCCATTGTCCCTGAACATCTACCTTACCCTTGGCTATCCAGTGACCTGGATGGCGTAGTTTTGTAATAATATCCTGAAGGAGTAAAAAGTATAAGAATATTTCTAAGAAAGTTCTCTTAGATTTAATTTTCTATAATCTATATACTTTTTNATAAGTATAATAAGTAGAATAAAAGCACTTTTATCAGCTAATACATATTCTATGATTATAAGGGATTTACAGTTTTAAAAGGTACTTTCATATAACTACTAATTTATTAATAAATTAAGTATTATTCAAATATATTTATCTTTAATACCTCTTTAATATATATTAGTACAATAACTTATTCTCCTTTTACTATACTAATACAGAATCTTGTCTTATCTATATTATAGATATTCTCCTTTCAAATCCTATTTTCCTGCTGAATATTATTATATTTCAAGAACTATTCCTTTATAAACTTTGTATCTTGTACTTAAATTCGCTTTTTCTCAATGGGTTTAATTATAATTATATAGAATTGGTTAGAATAAGACTTTAAGAAGTTGTGTATCCACTGTACTGAAGATTCTTTATTAGTGCCATGAAAGTGCTTTGTTGCCCTCATAAGTATAGCCTTGTTTAATGGGTTGTTATCATATGCTTATGTTATAATATAGGAGTACAATACGTTAATTTAGTAAGGCTTCAGGAAAGAAGGCTGTTCTTTACCTTGTTTAGAGCTTTTAATAGGTGTTGAATGGCGTTGGATTGCTTTGTGAAGTATGTTGATTTTGAGGTTGAATATACATGTAGTGGCTGTAATTGTAGCAGAATCCTCAGGGTCTTGATTATCGAAATACCATTCGATAGCTTTATCCAATCGTTGGGCAATCATTGTAGAAGAGGTCCTTGGCATTTTGAGAAGTATATTGATTAAAATATTGTATGGTGTTGACAGCAAAACGCATAATGAAGGTACGTGACTTTAGTGTTTGGGGTTCGCGAAAGGTGACGGATTACTTTGAGGTGATGGAATACTTGTGCCAACCACCTAGGGGTGGTTGGTAGCGAAAATTTCCCACCGTCCGAGCGCCCACCAACTATTAGCTGACATATTAGGAAGGTGTGAAACTTCCTGCCTGGGCAGAGTTCCTTGCGCGCGGCACCAAAACATGAGTCATTTCAAGCGATTCTTTCAGGGGGCATGCTTCTTTACGAGTTATAAGCCCACCCCTGTAAGTCCGTGAAATACAAGCCTTTTGTCGGTTATTTTCAGGTCTCTCCTTCCAAAAGCACATCCACTTTTATAACTTTAATTACTCTTCCAATTTAGAGAGATCAGTAAGCGTAAGGAAAGTAATGGTTAAATAATAATAAAGTAGTAGTTAAATATTATTTAAATTAGTTTTAAGTTTTCTCTTTATAAATTAAATTTAATAATTAAATAACAGTTAAAGCATAAACTTTTATCTTTTATTTTATTTTATATAACTTATATTGTAGTAAGGAATTAATAAAATTAATTTATAATTAAAATAGTAATAATAGAAGAATAAGATAAATTACTACAAGATTATTTAAAGACATTAATAAAGAAGTAAGAGCATCTCGGTTTATGTACTTATAAAGCGTTATTGTTAGTTAGCTTCTAATTAAAGACTAGTTAAGTCATAAAATTGATGCTTTTGGTAGAGTATATATGAAGCCTGAAAATCCTGAAAATAGCCAGAAAGGGGCCCGTATTTCGCCGACTTATAGGAGTAGGCTTGTTAGCGAGCCCCTTTTCTTAGCGACCTCCTTCCTCCACCCCTTCCTCAAATAATAGGAGGCTCTTCGTATATCAGAATGGACAGCTAGGGCTTGGAGTGGGACATGGCATAGTGTTTCACAGGATAAATTTGGGACAATATTTCGAAGATAGCTCCTATTAGAACCTCAACTCAAGCCCATAGACAAGTCCAAGGATCGTCCCATGCGCACTTGCCAGCTGCTGGGCCGTCTCCAAACGCAACGGGCAACCGGGAGTAGTGAGACTTCGCCCAATCTACGATCTTGTTGTTTGATTGTTAGCAAATTCAATTTTTCATGGCTTTTCTGTACACTTACATTGTCAAAGTTCCGACACTCATGAACTATCGTAGCCCATGCTCGGACTTCTCCCCACTTCTCGCTCCACTGGTATACATTGGGGGTAATGTCCCCATTGCACTGTGTGGATTGGCGTAGAGCATCTATGCAATGGTCTAAGTGCATGATACTCAAGTCGCGCCCTCCCTTGGCCCAAAGTGCATCGTCAGGATGTTCAAAAAGAGTGTAGGGATTGTAGGTGCTGTTCCACTGATCGTCTAAAAAGTAATATAGTCCCAAACGGAGGCTGTCTATGCAATGCAAGTCGTGAAATACGTTCAGTACAATTAGGTATCCGCTGCCTTCATACGGAGGCTCCGGCATCGTCTTATTCGGAAGTTGTTTTGCCTCTTCTTCGGTAATGTGAGTGTTCATATCTATTTATAACTGGTCAGTCAATGATTTGGTAGTTGATTCATCCTAGGAAACCTCAAACCGTTGGTTTGTACATACGGGAGTAGGTTTGCTTCCATAATCGGTTGTTATACTCAGTCAGTGGACCTTGATATTCTGTTTCTCCCCCATAAATCGAACTTTCAAACTTGGTGATCTTGTATTCCAGTGCATCTTGAGCTGGGGCTAAGCGAAAAGTTAGACACAACTTTGTCTTCAGTGATATCAATTCTGGGTTGAGTGGCCAAATACTCACAGTAAAGCTTTGTCTGAGGTTTGCGGTTTCTTTTTTCATCCCCGAGCAGCCCATTCGCCTTTGAAATAGCAGTATTCATGACTACCACAACGACATTGGCTATTAGAGACAAAACTAACAGAGCGATCAGGATGTAGGTAGTTTTTGGAAGAACGAGAGCGTTTCTACGCCTCGGGATTTCAAGTTTTTCTTCAGACGTGAAGGACGGCGAGCTTGAGCGAGAGAGTAGTCCCTCAGAGGATGAGATTTCGTCGTACATTGTGGTACTCGGAATGCTGGGCTCGTGGAAGTTTTGATGGGAGTGGCTGACTGAAGTACGTAGTTGTTGTGAAGCTCAGGTACTTTGAATAGTGTGATTGTATCGTATTATTACAAACGGAAACACCATGTATCTTGATCGGGATTCTTATCTGTAAGCTTTGTAGCCTCCGCGCGCTCGAATTGCCCGATCCGCATTGCGCGTGAATTATCGCTCCGCGCGACATTGGATTGGCATGGGCATTTCTGCAAATGTCAGCACAAAGGAAATCTGCGAAATGCACCAAAATGGCGGCGCACGGTAGAGAACGGGCGTGCTGCCGAACCGTGCTCACATAAGCTTATCCCGCCCGCGCTTGGTCAATGGCAGCGTCCCGCACCGCCGCCTCAGCCGTGCCCCATCCGCCAATACAGTATCTAGTGAAAGTGACTAAATTTGTATGCTGAATATGGAATCCAACTCATATTCCGGGAGAGCTGAAAGAGGCGAAATAGAAATCCAATTATGTCTAATTCTTGGTACATGTGAATAGCTAGAACGTTCCAAGAATTTCGCACCGAGAACCCTTTCAAGTATGCAAGTAGCAGGTATAATTATTTGTCTACTGGCCATTCAGGTTTATGGGTTCAATTACAATCAAGGTCACTTAACTTAACTACCCTGGCAAGGTATGTCGGATGCACATAATTTAGCGATTTTCAATGAGTGTGAATTTGTTTAGTCTACAAGAAACTTGACTACAACTAACAAAGTCACCGAACGACCTTCCCTAATCATATCCTAGACGAGTATCTAGCTCTAGGACATATCTCACTGATATATGACTAGCGCTTAGTCGTTACTCCTCTCCTTAATAGAGCTTTAGCTGAAGAAACTCAAATGTATCTGGGAAACCTTACTTACATGGTCCTAAGCCCACTTCGCCCCATATTCGTCTGCACCATCCTCTGCGCTTCGCCCATTTTGCACCATATTCATCTGCTCCATCTTCTTCACGCTTAGCCCACTTCGCACCATATTCATCTGCTCCATCTTCTGCACGCTTAGCCCACTTCGCACCATATTCATCTGCACCATCCTCTGCACGCTTGGCCCACTTCGCACCGTATTCGTCTGCCCCCTCCTCGTGAGGGGACCTAGCAGTAGCAACTCCCATCTTGACGTTGGTAGTTGGCAGTGCTGAGATGGCAACTGCAAGTGAGATGAAACTGATGAAAGTAATCTTCATCTTGGCGATTATTTGTGTAAGAAACCGGAGGCTTAGATATTTGAAAGATGAGTTAATGATAGTGGTAGCTGTAGTTTTTGAGGGCCTTTTGTACTTAGGGGCTCTATGGGTTCATATACTCCTCATGAAGGGAAGCTTCTCGAGTATGGTAGAAGTTTCCAATCAGCTCGTGCATGTTCACATTCCTTCCGCGGTTCTAAGATGTCGCCGCGGCGGCCCAGGTACCGAACAATGCCATTTCTTCAAACATCCAACAGCATACCGCGCGTTAAGTGGAGCTCATCAGTGACAGCCGCCTTTGGTAGATCACGCCCACAAATGTCCTTCCAAGTTATGGAAGTCAACATCCTGCACAGAACCAATGGAACTTTACTGGCCGTCCGACCCAAGACTCAAGCATTCAATTCTTTAGGCTGGTTGCTGCTCAATTTCTCGTCTGAACCTCCAGCGAAGCAAAAAATATCATATTGAAACCTCCACCTCGACAATGAATTCACCTGTTTCCTGGGGCAAACACACCCAGAAGGCCTCCCAGACCTACCATCCACTGGTATCTTCACCAGACTCTTCGTATTCTGAAGACAGTGAAGTTGAGCTTAAAGTCATTCCCGGACCACAGTATACAACGTGGCGAAGGAAATTGTACGGCATTATCATCTTTTTGGCCGTCTTGGTCGTGGCCCTCGGGACCTACGTTGCAAATCTCCATGCCATGGAAGACCACGGGATCGGTCCGAAGCCTATTGAATGTCTGTGTGGCAGCTCAACTTCTGAGGCGGAGACTTTGGGCTGCAAATACGACAGCTTGGCTGCCTGCTGGCTACCAATGCACTGCCACGACGATGAACTCACGGCTGAATTTGAACATGCTGGTGATCGACCCAATGGCGAGTGGACGTATTGGGCCGACAGTAATGGAACGAGACGCATGACTTTGGAGGAAGTTGGACTTTTAGCAAACTTGCCGAAACCTCACGCGATGTTTTATTCAACATTTGGCTGGCATGTTGCACATTGCGCCTTTTATTGGAGAAAGGAGTTCAGGATGAGGGCTAAGGGTCTCATGTTGGAGAATCGGTATGATAGAGAAAGTTAGGTGACTCAAATATTAACCTACGGTGTGTATTATAATAGCTTTTTAGCTAATTTCCTCATAGATAAATATTTATAAAACCCTTTTTTTATTTAAATTTTTAAAGGGACTAATAAAAAAAATATCTCATGTTGAGCATTGCTATCCAATATTTATGGCAAATATTCCTCTGGATGCAATAGGTGCGGGATTCGGCGTAAAGCTTGGAGGAGAGAGAGATGTTGGTGGCCATGAGCATGGACATGGGCATGGGCATATGGAGAGGCCTTAGAGTTATGACAACCTGGAATTACTGCGAAATTTATTGAACCTGTCTCTGCTAAATATGACTTGACGAAGCATTTTTTTTCATGATCATTTTGATATCTCTCCCATGAAGTTGTGACGTTGAAGTGAATGCTTCTTGGTATTTCACGTGCAAAGCAGTATCTGAACTCCTCCGGGTTTTGATATTAGCTGGAGGCCCATCTTCTGTAGACACTAGGAGCAACGGTTCGAAGCCGATCAAAATTGCTCGTCTTGCCGTGCTGTCTGTTACACCCAGTAAGATTCCATTCCGTATGGATAATGCGACTGCGCTGCCTTGAATGCCGCCGAGAGACCTGCGCGCGGCTGTCCAGAAGTACAGTCAGTAGCGTTACCGCCACTGTAGTATAGAGACACTCGATCTTTGAGCGAGGTAGATGTAGTTCTCCTAGGTTGCTTCCTATATCATTGCACTGAGGTTTTCTTGCTTGCACTCATAGTTATTCTCAACTCAAGTTTACCACCAATATGTACACAAAGCTTCCTGAAAAGGATTTCGACGAGAGCAGTACTGAATCACTTCCCACATCTCAATACACAAGGACTCGTTCTATATCTTTGAAGACTTTCACTTTTCGTTCTTTACGGTCACGCTTCACCCCAGAGCGCTTGATTATCTTAGTACTGCTTGGAATACTGATTCCCTGTCTCCCGTTGGCTATATTCTCGGCGCAATGTCCACAACAGACAGAATTCTCGATAAAAAAGTTTGGTGGTAACACAGATTACATGACACTTGACCACCGAAAAGATGTCCTTTGGGAAGCTCTTACAGTGAATGACACTTCAGGGCATGGAGGATTGATCTGGGCCTCAGACGGCAATCTGGATGGGAAGGAGACAGTTGGGATGATTTCTATGTTTCATCAATTACATTGCCTCGCCGGGTTGAGAATGGCGCTCCAAGCTTCGTCTGAAGGGAAATTCGTTGGAATAGATCAGGACGACGACCTCCATTGGCCACACTGCATGGACTATTTGAGACAGGTAAGATCATTCTAATTGAATCATGCTCAACTGAACTAATGAATTTTCTCTACAAGACTCTGTTATGCAATGCGGACAGTACAATAGAGCGACCTCCTGTCATCAATGGTACGCTACAGCACTTCATCAACGGAGCAGACGATACCAGGAAATGTGGACAGTCCGCCTTGTTATATGATCGTGTTTTAAAGAAAGGTTACCACACTTCTTTGCCAAATAATTGAAGAAATATAGAATAACTAATATCTGTGATCAAAATTCCACATCTAGAAACTTGACATGGATTTCTTATTACTCTAGAATTCCCAAACTAATTGTAATCTCTAGAGGAATCTTCTGTGAGCCACACTACTAGGGTGAAGCAGGATATCTAAAGATGCGAGTATGGGTTTCATTGTATTGCAAAAGCAGTCCAAGACCCTGTGAAGCATGTCCGTGACTCTGACTCGTACAGAGGCTCTCATAGTTTCCCACCCAGCTACCGCAGCAGAACATATCGACCGAGTTTGTCCATTGCAGAAACCCAATCACAACTGCATGAACTATTCCTTCTCATCTCCCAACATGTTTCCATAATCTTGAAAGCCTCTGCAAATGATCCAACAGTAGAATTAGTGACCTTCGCTGCCGAAAAAGGTTCTCGAAAAGACCCTTGCTGACTTTCAACTGCCAAGGACCCAGAAATGCAGAATGCCCAAACAGCATTTACCAGCAGTTCCTTATCTTCCAAGCTCTGCAGAGCAGCTAGGTTCTTCGATACGCCTTCTTTCACTTCTGGTAGCTCGGGATGGGCTCCAGAAATAACAACGTGGAGGTAGACAATTGCAGAAAGAGCAAAGATTCTGTTGATATCAGCATAAGCCGACATCAACAACCATCTCGAATCCCTCTTCGAGGATTGCCTAGACAAAGATGCATTCTCGATCTCAGCAATCTTGTGGTGTATACGCTCCTCGATTCGACTTCCACGCTTTGCCAACTCTACAATGCTAAGCTTTTGAGACTCATTAGCGTCTTTTTTCCAATTATCTAATTGAGATATCTCGAAGATGAGAATCATGATAGTATTATCGCAGCCTATGAAGCTTCTTGAATCAACATCAAGCGTTTGAAGCATTGATATATGATCGATATCCAACAGAGGTGTTGAACGAGTAGAGGCACAAGAAATAATATCAAGAGCTATGAAGGAGCCAAGCAAGAAGTTAATTGCCTCATTCTCATTGGCACCCAGAGACTTCTGTATATGCTCGCTGCTCCTAAGATTCCGATCTCTTAATGCCCTGGTACAAGAGAAGTCGACCCTTGTATGATTGCCGGAAGAAAATGTGCAGCTGTGCGGAGAATCTTTTGCCAATTATCTGCACCGCCCGCAAATATCTGCAGAAATATAGAGTCAGCAAGTGGGCAGGAAAGTTGGAAATCAGTTTATCTACCTCCAAGAACAAGAGCTGTAGAATACAAGTGAGACATTCAAGGCTACGCACCCGGCGGATGCTTTCATCCCACCCACTCGACCCCCCAACGCTGAGTTCCATCTCCTGATTTGCTAGGTAATAGTAACTATCCTTGGATCGCAGCTTCATAAGAGAAGTGGTTGTTTCAGAATTTCGAAATTGTATCGAGAGCAGATGATGCTCACTTAAAGCGAGGCTTGCGTGGTATGCCGATTTGACTCGCTTCAGGATAGAAAGTAGCCAGCCTCTCTTCTGTTTCTTATGTGCATCAAAGAATGGATACTGAATATAGAATACCAGATCTAAGTAGTGCATAAACAACATGTCCTCAGTTTCTCCACTGGGGGCCAACTGATTCGGCCCTGCCAGGGCCGTTATCAGTTGCCCAGAGATCCCAGAAGTCACAGCATCCTTTTGACATCGAGTTACTGGGTGGGTTTGATATTGAGAGGCGGATTCTGGGCGGGACTCAAGAAAGTTCTCTTTATCAGAAGATGAAGTCCAGGCTGTTCCATCGGAAGTAAGAAGGTCATCTCGAGTCTCGCTGTCATCCCATACGCCTTCACTTTGACCCGCATCTCACTTAACGGCCCAAAATCCGACCCGAGTGCAACTTAGAAAGTCCTTCTCGAACCTCTCAGAGGGCGCAAATCGGGCGCAAATCGGCGTTTCCTTGCGGCTGTGCCGCTTTAGATAATGCCCTGTTGTACGCAAACTTCTGAAAATACCATGAGCAACGACGGGCGCGAGGAACCTCTCTTTTCGGTTATATTACCTCGAACTAATGGACATGTGCTGCATCGAGAAGGTCCATAACCAGCTTCCCACTAGTGGGATCGGTTGGCATTCGCGAGAGAGAGGGGGAGGCGTAGTAGGAACCCCGAATACGACGTGGCAAATCATGTTCAGGCTTTGCCAATCTCTGGCCGATCTCTTTCAGCCTTACTGCTGGTTCAATTCCATTGCCCACTTTAAATTGAGTACCTGGTTTACGTTCCTTTTTCGACTGTATCCAAATCTACATCATTATCACGTACTTACCACGGTACATTCGGCTGCCAGAAATTTTGATTCACTGCCTCTCAATAAGCCATTCATCACGAGAACAACGAGCTTGAGAGGCAGTACACCCCCGAAGATGACCGATAATTCAGAGACACAAAGCGATTTGTCCCCATGCTCGAGCTTCGAAACTCTTGATTCCCTCAAGATAAAGGGAGCTAATATAGATCTGAGCTACGAAGCGTGTCACGAGGTAGATGGCCTAACGTTAGTTCAAATTGCTCTTGATGTCGACCAACTCTCACGATTCTACTAGGGGTATCGAGGAAGGCTTGTCTCTTTTATCTGTGAACGATGACAGCGCAGACAGACAGAAGTCAGACATCCAATTTGACCATACGCAGTGTTTATTCTGCAAACACAGCAGCATAGACCTCGATGAGAACCTCGAGCACATGCTTAAAAGGCATGGTCTTTTCATACCGGATAGTTCCCATCTGGTAGTAGATATTGAAACCTTGGCCGAGTACCTCCACCTCGTTATATTCGTCTACTTTGAGTGTCTGTACTGTGGCTCTCAACGAAGCAGTGCTCAAGCTGCGCAGCAACACATGGTGGGCAAAGGGCATTGCAAGATTGACATACTCAGCGAGGATTCGGAATTCAGGGACTTCTATGATTTTCACTCTACCTCTGACGACAGCGATGGCAGGACTATCAAATTGGTTCCAGAGGGCTCGAATGGTGTCGTCGTCGAAGAATCGATGCGTCTGCCATCAGGAAAGCTCTTGTCGCATCGAACGGAAGGCAAACGGCGCCTAAACCAACACCGGACAACTTACACCAAAGTTCGGAGCCTCCCTCCAACAAGTCAATCTACAGCCCTCGATATTTCTAGGCCTCCGTCAGATACAGCTCTCAGCCGATCTGCGCAGTATGAATCGAATAAGATTGCAAAACGCGACGCTACCTTTCACAATCAGCTTGCCACTTTGCGGGCTGCAGATCGAATGAGTCTCATGCACTTGTCTAGGTCACAGCAGAAAGCAGTCATTATCAAGGCCAGGAAGCAGGTAGAAAAGGCCAGGAGGGATGAGAACGAGATGCTGCTCAAAAGACAAATAAAAGCCAATCGTTAACAATGAAAAGGAGCATACTTATTCTCCATTTGTCAGACCAAGGAAAGTGCCACAGGCGACGAGCCCTAAAAAACAAAAATTTGTTTCCCAGGTGATACTGTCCTGATATTCAATATCTTTCATTTTACCTTCAATGCGGAGCATATGTCAGGTTGCTATATTATTGTCCATCTCTCACCTTCGCATCCGAAATCAGTGAAGTACGCGCTACTTTGACTTTATACTACATAAAAAAANTAGCTTCTATAAACTTCACACAAGGCTGACTATTAGTCTATTATGCACCTACTCAGCTACCATCTGTGAAATAAGCACTAAATATATATTGAGATGATTACATACTACTTTGGCTTTATACTACGTAAAAAAATAGCCTTTAAAGCTTCACACAGGGCTGACTATTAGTCTATTATACGCCTACTCAGCTTCTATCTGCAGAATAAGCATTAAGTGCACATAAAGCTACGGAAACTAGTCGGTGAAGATCATGCACAGTCACAGTCGAGCAGCCTAAACTCAACCTTGGTGAAGTTCTCATACAGATCTGCACAATTCAGCTGTTGGGTTTTTATTCCCTGCTTTATTGCAAGGCTTGATGTCTTATTGGCTGTGTCTCAAAATGCCATCTTCAGCTTATCACAACTGTGGATCATGTAACGACCTACCGAATAAAGTCTGTGTGATTTAGGCTACTTAACGACTTACACCATTTATGTTTATTTTTGCAGCTGTAGCCTACCTTTTACGCCTTTCAACTGAGCCATTATTTATCGAAGATAACAATCCTGCTCACAGCTATAAGCCTACAAAGAATCGCTGTACAATTTGACGTATATTATATGAGATTATATTAATGCCATACCCTTTTACAAGTCTTGATATAAATCTAATTGAGAAATGTTGAAAAAGAATCATATGGCGAAAACAATTGACTACAGTAGCTAAGATGAAAACTATAGTTTGGAAGAATAAGATAGAATATCACATGGTTTTAAAGCATTGATTTAGTTCAGGCTGCAGCGTTGCAATGAACTTCTAGTAACCTGCCTATCTGAGCGCTGGGGGTCCACACTGCGATAACAACCTTCACTATGTGTATCACGGATAAATATCCCCTGCCAAAATTCGGTTGCTTTTTCTGTGTCTTCGGCCGGCATGAACTTTCTCTAGCTAGTTAGTCAACTGTTCTTCAACATCGGAGTCATCATTACCGGTGCAAAGTCATGGCAGCCAAACATATTGGAGGAGTGTAAAGGCGGATCGATTCGAAAAACACACAAAATCCACAAGGGTAGCCAACCAACATTATTTCCAGCCTTTCTGTGTGCTGAATTTAAACAGTGCCATTTGAGAATTCACGAGATACAAATCATCATGGATCGCGAGTTCATTCAGGGGTTATTTAGGGAGCGGGAACTACTTTAGCGAGCCTAGATCGACGGAGATGAATTTTTCCCTCTCCCGACGACTTCTTCCATCAACATCAACAATTGGCCAGCATCTTTCATCCCATCTTGACGACCTCATCTCCGACTAGAAATTGGTCGGCGTTCCATCCCGATTCATTTCCGCTGATATCCGGCTTGATTTAGAAGTTTGCGCAATCATGGCGGATGGAACCTTGAGGGTGTCACGCACTCAGTCCCATTGGTGTATTACCGGGGAGCCGACGTAGAAGATCTGCCAGCTGCAGTGGTCTAATTTGGGAGGTGGAACAACTCCAGTACCATAGCAATTTGGTGTGGGCACGAACTTCTCAGGACCCGTGGGGTATAGTTGAACAGCTAGTACTAATGTGGCAGGAGCCGAAGCAGCAGCGGAGGCAGTGGACTCAACAGCGGTAGGTACTCTGAAGAACTTGAACAGTCACATGGATTGTAAAAGCACCCTTTACAGTGGTCCTTGATGTCGACTCTACGGTGGTGGTGAAGCTCAGTTGCGTCGAAGCTGGAGAAGAAGTAGAAGCACAACCTAAGCTGATCAAGCTGGGGTATTATAAAACTGGATCTAAAGAGTATCGAACCGAACCCAAAGTAATCATATCGCCCATATTTGCTTCCAGGAAGTTACATTGGAGACTATCTGTACTGAGATACTACTTGGATGGATTCTGATTGAAATTCCTGCGCAGAGTGTTGATCAAGGAAATGTATCCTGCGGAGTTATCCGAACTTGGCTTCTCAATGTCGAGATCAAAATCCATCGAGATAGAAATAGCTACCTAATCCGTTATCCAAGGGAGGGATACTACCATTGTCCATCCAGGTATAATTGTAGGGACTGTAGGCATCCCAAAATCAAAATCCACTTCATTCGATCCACTCTCAAGATCATAGGGACTTCCAGCGTCACTACCGAGAGAAAGGACTTCCTTGCTAGTAGCAAAACAGATAGGAATGTTTGTTGTAACATTTAGACAGGTCTGAAAAAGGCTGTCTGCTGACCGGTTGTTTCTTGGTCCTTAAAAGTAACTCCCCCAGCACTTGTTTCCAAAGTTCTCAATAGGGAGACAATTACCTTGAGCTGGGAAGCCACTGATGAAGACAAGCATGACAGCATCAATATCTGGGTTTGAACAGACGGCTACCAGCTCCTAGTTACCATTGAAGTTACCACCCAGTAGACAACGACATTGTCTGAGGAGTAGCTGGCTGGGGCAAAATCAATTGTATAGTGTGGTCAGAGAGGCATTTTATTCGCGAAGACCGTGTCCGGATGATCAACCAGCTCCTTGACTTTATAACAAGAGGCATGGGACACTTCAAACACTTCACTTCTCCATAAATAATAGAATAGCCTTGGTCCATCCCCTTATCAGCAGCATCTTCGTCAATAATGGGCATCTCAGCACTTAATATTTTGTCAATGAAGCCATTTACCTCTTCTCCGTCTCCACGGGAGTCTTGTATGTTGGCAATCATTTTGGGTATTAGTTGGGCTCTGAAAATGATGTGGCTCAAGCTGTGCTTTTTTATCCTCTGGGACCCCACTCGTTTAAGCTCGTCAGGCAAAAATCGACGTCCAGGAATATCATCCATCCAAAACCTCTCTCTCACCAGTCATACATCAAAGAGACGTAAGGCAACTACGCTAAAAACAAAAGGCTTTTAAAACCTGTGGGGTCCCAGGGGATAGGATGGATACAACATAGTAAGAAGAGGGAAGAAGTAGATGAGAGTGAGGGAGAACTAGTGAACTAAAATACCTAGAGCAAGCAACAGCTGCAGTGTGGGAATAAACAGGATTATGACAGGAAAAAGTGCGGATAATCTATGTCTAGATTATAGATGATATGTTTGTATCTTGATCAACCCTACACAAAATGCTATAAAAAGTTAGGGATTCAATTACAATTCTTCTAAAATGATATTTAACCTTTTGTTGGAGCATTCAACGATTACAAAAAATGATAAAATATTAAAAATTAACTTAGAAATAGATGTTCTTTGATTAAACCATAACAACTCTAACTAATTGATCCCGTCGATATTAACATCCTCACCACCTCGTGGAGTAAACACAGTGATGCTCAGTAGTGTAGCCATAGATAGAGTAGCAGTTGTATTAGAAGTACTATCACCGAAAATAAAAAGGTCAACAGTAATAACGTTGGAGATGACATTTAAATCAGTCATTAGGTTGCCGGTGTACTTAATTAAGGCTATTCCGTTCAAGAAAACAATAATGGTAAAGTTAACGTTGAATCAAAAGGCAGAAAATCTTACAATCTATGAGAAATAAGCCTCCAAAATGTTACCCTAAGCGTCGGAGTTAGCAATGGCGTTTTACTGGAAGACGTCAACAAAGTTTTACGTTAAGTCAGATGAGGTGCTGACCAGGCAGACGAAACCCAGGGCAGTCACATCAAGATTTAGGGCTGGGCATTACGTCTTCATCTAACTTGTCCTAGAATTTAAGCTTAGGAAGGCCACATCCGTGTCGACAATGTCGCGGGCCTGCGACTAGTATACTGCTTAGCCTTTGTGAAAATCGGATTTATACTCCCTGAGCGGCTCTTATTGGACAATTCTGCTCAACTTGCTCAATACCTGCTCACCGTGGCTGAAGTATTTTCGTTGTATCCGGGTGTGTTGTTATAAGATAATTCCTCCTTCTGTCTTCCGTCTTCCGTCTTACACTCAAGTCCCAAGGTAAGAGGGCACAAAGAAGACTAAGGCTTTATTGATATGGCGTGGTAAGGGGCCACATACTCCGCACTTTAGCTCCTAGGTATATATCGCAGCAGTAATAATAATAGTGGCCAACAATCAACAAACCTTCCTTCCTCCATTCCGCCCGGTCAGCTACTGTAGCTACGCTGTAATTGGTTACGGCTCAGCAAGTCAGGCCTTACGGACCGTATTTCTACTGAACCTACTTTGCTGTCGTATATTCTGACTGTACACACATATAGCTTCCTCACAATAAGCTGAACAGTTTTCAGACTTTACGCCTACGTCTTCCACGGTTAGGACCATCGCTTCGCTGACTCAGGATTTCCATTAATAGAGGATCGTCTTTATCTTTATCTGTATGATGAACCCGGGTGTGTCTATTATTGTTAATCAATACGCACCTCGATCTCAGGATTACGTAGTTACCTTTGGGGTGCGTCCGGTCTTGGGTATCGGTGCTCTCTGTCTGGACAAAATGGGCATACGTATCCTACCGAATCATGGACTAAGCCGTGGCGGACCATTTCATTTTTCCTTTTGAAACCTTTTCCGCCCTGGCCACGGGGGCAGCCTTTGACAGGACAGTGGTGAGGCCTGCTTAGGCTATGGACATTGGCGTGGGATCTAAGCAGTGGTTGTTATTACAAGCACGACATCAAATAGAGGGAATGCTTCTTACCTTAGAAGGTATTGAGTTTGGAAAGGTGGAGCATTGCATCCTGTATAACGACAACGAAGTCCTTCCTGGGCGCTCTTGAGATAATCTTTCACCTGTTTGCCGCGAAATGTGGTAGATGTGTCAATACCAAAACTTTCCGCGTGGTACGTATGGTTGTGTTGCTGGAGCGCGGCAGGCGAAGTAAGTGGTATTCGCTTGAATGGACAAGACGGATCGTCACAAAAAAATCGTCGAACGTGACCCAATTCGTGCGCTTCGCACTCAGACCTAGTAGAGAAGCCATCGGTGGAGCGAAGGCAACCTTGAAAGCGGCATACAAAGGCACTTTGGCCCTCCGTTTGTCGAAATTTGGCCAGTTGTATGTCGCTAATACCATCCACATGGTTCATATTTAGGATTTGACATACAAGTCGAGTGTATTTCACACGAAGTTTAGAGAACATCAAAGGATCAAGCTCTGGATCCAGAATCGGGAGGTCTTGGTGCGTCAGTGGCATACGTGTCTGAGAGATGAACACCAAGTTAAGCGCCTGAATACTCACCTCCAGATGCTTGAAGCTGTGCTTCGTGTGTTTTCTCACGATATTCGATAATCTTTCCAAGAAAGTCACGTATGTCAAAATGTGCTTCCAACTTTTGCAGTGCAGGGTGACCGTCTGGTTGTTGACTCTCACGCGATACCAAGTCCTCCTCTTCCTCGGTATCATCCGTCGGAAGAGTAATGAGATCATGAGCATCACAAAGAGCCAGAACCCGTTCCAGAACTGGATCAAGCATATGCTGGTCCAGCTCAGTATTGACTTCGATGTATTCCAAAAAATGCGCCACCCAAAACTCGTTTGCGTATAGATGGAGACCATGGAACCCTTTTGCAACATCGGCGATCTTCTCCTCGTCTCTAACCCGAGAGTCAATAAGCGCAAAGCTCGAGCATAAGTAAGTAACCAGAGCAAGAGAAATGTTCCTTTCGGCATTGAGGGCGGTTATAAAAGGACCGCTTATTGTGTGCAACATGAATCTAGACAAGCTCAGTACGAGAACACAAAATACATAGGACTCAAATGGGCTCTCGCATACTCCTTTACTGTGAAATGCGCAAAGATGACAGCATCGCGAGGCCCACGCTCGATAAGTGGCCGGCATAAGTCTAGCATCGTCTCCGAGGCTGTGACGCCATTGTGGAAAGTGATACCATGCTGACCAAGCCCAATTGCTGACTGAATTTCGTAAGGCTTTAATGGTCTCCTCGCAAAGCAAACCAATTCTAATATTTGCATTGCGATTTCTCGCTGTTTAGGGTGAAGACGGCTGCTAATATGTTCCAAAATCCTTCCATAACTGTGCAATTTAAGCTGAGGTATATATGCAGAATTTTTGCACAACTTACGCTCTCTCTATCCCATCCGGAAGTGTTTCAGTGGCCTTAAGCAGATCCGATACAGTGTACGAAGCCTCCAGAGTGGCAATAACAAGCCGAACCCATAGAAACATTCCTTGAAATAGTCAGTTCCGGATTCGGTGGAAACAGTGAAGTAGTGGGTGTTACCATTCGCTTTTTCGACCAAACGACGCTCAATGATAGCCATGGTGCTTTCTTCTACCTCAATGTCCGATAAGGCGTTGCGTATCTGGCTAAGTTCGTGATGCACGTATGGCTGAACTGCCGCTTGAAAAGCTTGAAGGTCATCCCCCAGTGATAAGACCATTCTCTGTGACAGGAATCTGGAGATCACGGTCACGTCACGGCTTGCAATAAGAATTTTGCAGGATGACCCAGGACCAAGCGGCTTAGTGGCGAAGTCGATGAGATCTGACAGAACCTGCCGTTGCTGAGACTCCTCGATCTCATCCAGGCCATCAACAATGATGCGTAGACAAGAAAAACCCATGAGAAGTTTGGGAATCATTTTCCTCAGCTGCGATCCCGATGCTGGAACACCACGAGATACACATTCGTCTAGAATGTAAGGTACAAGGTCCGGACTCTGTTGCACCATTTGTGATACTAGTGATCTGAGTATCTGCCCTGCTTCGTTGGGAGATGTACTGAAGTGATTGCAGAGGTAGAAAATCGTGCTACACTGTTGATCCTTCTGCAGGTCCTGTATCAATTTAGAGCAGATAACGCTTTTCCCTGCTCCCGGTTTTCCCACCAACCAACATATAAGCTGACCAGTACGGTTTTGTAGCCATGCATTCATTTTCGAACTTTTTATGATCCAATCTGTGGATCCCGGGTAACAGTGGTAGGCGAGCCGGTCTAGTTCATCATGGAGCAATGCCAAGTTCGCATCTAACCACACATTTACAGCCTGCATTTGGATGGAACTTCGATGCCTTTCACTCTCTGAAATCTCCTTGGCCGCTCGGGATCTCATCTCTGCTGCTTGAGAGATATGAAGTGCATTCGCCTCCTTGTCTACAAGATCGCTATGGACTGCAAGGTCTTCGAGAATTCCAGAAAATCTGCGATCAAATTGGGCCCAGGTAGAGTCGAAGAAGCATGACCAGCCTGAAGGAAAGTCATTTGGGCAAGAACTATAGCATCATCACAGGATCCATTTCTTACCTCGTCGACGGAAGAACTTGTAAGCGCGCCTGTGAAATTCAAGGATGTCCGAATATACCATAGCAAGCACCTGTTGAAAATCCGAAGTGCCTTGAAACGCGACACTGAGTCTATCAAAGCGTGGGAGATTTTCAGCTATCCGAACATATGCGCCAATCAGCTTGTCAAAAGAGGACAAGAAGTCTGAGGCGAGCTGCGAGATTCTTAATTCTCGATTTGATATCCTGGATCTGGGGGACGACCCACCTTGAGCATGAGTTTTACAGGTGCCTGCACAATGGTTCAGATGATTCAGATGGTCAAGCCTTCAGGTTCCACTCACCCATATATAAGGCAGGTAGGGCGTTCCGTTGCAGAGAACTTCGATGATTTTGGAGTACTGATCAAGTCCATTGAAAAAGGGTTGAAGACGTCTCATATTTCGAAGGCAGCCTCGATCCCCTAAATCTCGTTCAATCTGTCGGGCAGCCTCTCTCACATCTTGTAGGGTTGTCAGCTGAAACTCTCTCTTATCGTCAAAATGTACTGTTTGTTCGAAGCGGTTGAACGCGTCTTGAAAAATAATCCGCGCTTGCGGAGACGGAGATGCGGCTGTAGACATGGCTAGAAAGTCGTTCTCGATTGTGCTTCGTGAATACACATTTTGCACTGGTAGGTCGTAGCTCTGCCAAAGAGTTGCCCCGGACAATATAATAAGGCTTCTGATAGATTGGAACTATGATTCAGCATTTGGCGGTGGCAGTGCAAAGTGAATGGGTCGCGAGGCAGAACTGGGCGTCGGGTCAGGGCAGTGACGTGTCTGCTTGAGGCAGCGTCGTGCCGAGAACCACGTTCAGACAATTCTTCACCGAAATCTCAACTTCATGCTGGAAAGTCTATGGAATCCAACAACGAGGATACACTTTGGAGCGTCGGGGAGACCCCCCCAAAACTGCCGCAGAGTGGGGTCTGGCCATTTATATGAAAAGCTCGAAACGCAACGAGTGGGGCCGATTTCAGTCCAGAATTACTCGTACAGTGACTTTGTCGAGGAAAATAATGGCACCGGCAATGAGCAGAGCATGTCGTACTATTGGAACGATCAAACTACATTTTCGAATGCCGAAGGTGCGTTTCCAACCCTTGAAGCTGTTGGTACGCATCTCCATCGCTCGACCAACTATTACTTTAAGGTTAGGGAGCAATAGATCCACAGGCTCAAATCTCACGGGTACAGGTTCATGCGCATCACCATTTGCCCTGCCAGGCACGACGGAATTTCAATGTCTCTCGAACAGCCTCGCACCGCAACATTTGGAAGACGAGACGTTTTCAGCCGAAGTCAATAATGCCTTAACGAGACATTCCGGTTCAAATAGTAGTCATGATACGGAAGTGGTGTGTTTTGGAGAGGTTCGTCAACGGGACAACTGCTTCAATTAATCAACAGAAACGCTAATTTGCACAGCTTCGTAATATCTCAGTCAAACTAAAAAAAANTTACGATCTCGGGCCCCATCCGAGTCAAGTTGGGCAATGGTCGCACATTGTTTGATGATTTTGGATTACCGCTGGGCAATATTCAACAGGATGTCGCTGGTGTGCTCCGATTGCTCTCCTCTGAGCGCGGGGTGGAACTACAGCTTTCCTGCTTCCCAAAGACCTCGAGCTTCCCATTGAGAAGCGTCAGTCACGGACACGATGCAACGCACGATGCAGAAAGTCTCTGTGTCATCATCTATGGACCAATGACAGTGTACGACGAGATTGGACAATTCCTTCAAGACGTTGGCATGTACCTGCAAGATCCCCAAGACTGCGATCGAAAGGTCAGGTATCGGAACCCTCACCGTTTATCTGGACTAGATGAGGATGCTCCAATGGCATCGGAACTAAGAAAGCCTCAACCTCAAGAGAAACGTGCCGAAGAACTTCTCCAATCCCCGATCGATGTCTTCTCCGACTTCGAAACGCATACTTTGCTCTCTGAAACGATCAGCCCAGACAGTCTAGCGACGGAGCTATATAGGTGAGCTATTCCGAAACTGCGAATTGAGTTTACTGATCTGTAATCAAGTCACCAAAAACAGGCCCTGACATTCATGTTGAAGAGGGAGAACGGTTGGGCTCTCTCTGATGCTGATCAGGATATATGGCGTGAGTTGATTGATGATAAGAGACGAAGGTTCTATACACTCCCTATTGCCCATGCATTGCTGAATGAAACCAGATATGTGAACAATATTACAGGGGACATTCAAGATGAGATCCCAGTACAATTTCGCGGAGGTTTGCTCGCTGACCCAATGGGTCTTGGAAAGACATTAAGTACAATTGCTTTGATCGCATCAGACAGGAACCCGACTGAAAAGTTGGCAATTGCCCGAAATGATTCATTTGAGTCAATACTGACGAGGAGAAAAACGACTTTGCTAGTTGCACCTTCAACGCGTGAGATTAGGGGTTTTTATTTTTTAAGTCTTTAGTTTGTTGATTTCCTGACACCCGCACAGTTCTCGATATGTGGAATGCGGAGCTTCAAAGGTATCAAGCCTATGCCTCAAAATAATTCCTGGCTGATCACATTCTGCAGGCATTTAAAGCCGGGTACCCTTAAATGGGTCACGCACCACGGTCAAAGACGTCTAACAACTACCACTCAAATCTGTCAATATGACATAGTACTCACGAGCTATCAAACTATCACATCGGAATGGAGGAAGCGAGAAAGTGTTTCAAGCCCAATTCTCCTCCACAAGTGGCACCGGATTGCTCTGGACGAGGGTGAGTAGATATTTACAGCGACTAAATTGTTAAGCCCTAACATTTTTTTTNAAGGGCACCAGATCCGCAACAGCAACACTATCGCTGCAAAAGCACTCTGCTCACTGGAATCCAGGTCACGATGGATCGTGACAGGCACACCTATCCAAAACCGCTTATCTGACCTTATGAGCTTGCTTCAATTCTTACGTCCTCACCCCTACAACGAGACCACCATGTTTGAAGCACATATCGTTGAACCTTGGAAAAGAGGGAACGAAGAGCAGGCGATACAGCGTTTGAAGAAGCTCTTCATGGCGATTGCTCTTCGACGCTCAAAGTCAGTCGTTGAATTGCCTACCAGGGTTAACGTCGTGCGCAGGCTCGAATTCACAGAAGCAGAGCTTACACAATACCGCGAAGCAGAGACTTCGATTGTTACCACTCTAGATGATGCGATTAGAACCGGAAGATATGAATCAAATCTATACGCGAATGCTCTGCAAAAAATCAACCAGCTCCGAATGATCTGCAATCTTGGCACCTTTATCAAGTTCTCGAAAGAGGATAGCAACAAGTCTCTTCCTCAAGATCACTGGAATGACTGTACAGCTCAAGCTAATTTAAATGGTCTGATCACGGTCGGAGCAGCCAAGTGCGCCGAATGCGGCTTGGATCTTGAGTCTATAAGTCAACATACAAGTGAGGAATCTGTACAGAAGAGTGGTGAAGGCAGACTATTCGAGTGCTTGCTTCTCTTTTGCAATCAGTGTTTCCAGAAGCGGGACAAGAAGCGAACCTCTCATTGTTACTCGTGTGGGAAACCAACTCCATGCCCGAGCGCTGTCGTTTCGACAAGCTGCTCATCCAGTGAGCTGTCTAATGATGCATGGGCGTCGAATCATGCGATCGAGTTTCCGACGAAGGTCAAAAGCCTCGTTGAGGATATCAAGAGCCTTCCAGGCAACACTAAAAGGTAATATAGCCGATGATTCAAACTGGCAAGTTATCATTCTTGGACCATTGAAGAGCCCTAACGTTGACTTCTCCAGTGTTGTATTTTCCTTTTGGACATCAACACTTGATATAGTGGAACTAGCACTCGACAGATCCTCCATTCGATATGCACGAGTAGATGGAAAACTGAACACGAAGAAGCGAATCTCGGCATTCGAGAAGTTCCGCGACGATAATAATGTTGCGGTTCTTCTTTTGAGTCTATCCTGTGGCGCAGTCGGGTAAATATGATGCATAACTGCCCACGTTCGATCTCTTCGACTCACAGGTTATAGGATTAATCTGACCTCTGCAAGCCGAGCGTATCTCATGGAGCCCCATTGGAACCCGCATATTGAAGAACAGGCTTTTGCTCGAATACACCGTATGGGCCAGTCACGGGAGGTCACGACCGTTAGATACGTAATGGACAACTCTTTCGAAGACGTATGTCCAGGCTTCTCCCCCCAAAACAAATAAATAGAAAAGAGGTTGCTAACTTTTCTCGAAAGCACATGTTGAAACTTCAAAACCGAAAGGCTCATCTGGCAGGACTCCTCTTTTCTCAGAAGAGGATATCAGATAATGAAGTGAATATGAGTCGCATTCATGTAAGTCCTCTCCGTCCTCTCTCCCCCACTGATCAAAACGACGAAATTTGACTAGCCATTTAACTTAGCATCTACGGTCCCTGCTGACCTAAACATCAACGTCTCCACTGAAACTGACGCTACTCCTTGAGAAATATTCTCCCCAGTCGAAATCCTTGTAAAGACTAAGCGGCGGAGAACAGCATATTAGACTTCGAATATGTATTTTATTACGAAGGTATATATCCGACGGAAAGGGGGAGTCGATATACAGCGAGCTCTGAGCTACTCGTAGACCCAATCAGGACGGACCAGGGGCAAATAGCGGCCGATCAAAGAACAAACAAACCAACAAACTAGATTTCTATCTTGACTTGCGCATGAAACTCTTAATCCAAGAGAGAATCCTCACGTATATATAATACTCTCGTGTAACCGGTTGCTCCGATCTCATCAAAGCCTGCGATCCAGTACGCCACATGTGACTCTGATCTCACTGAAGGTTTGATTGGTTGATTATGTCATACATGGCTCCAGCCTCTCGGCGGGGGGGTTGCCGGAATGGCCCAGCTTCGTCGCAGTTGCCAAGGAGCGTAAAAGCCCTTCACTTCATCACACGAATGTGACCATCAAGCTGCTCAGCTGAGCGGTCTGGCTCCTACCTACGCCTGTACATATCCGTATAAAGGAGTGCTTTGGTTGTCTTCAATACTTGCAAGTCTGGGTGGTTGAGCACATGCCAGTTCATGTCTCAGACTGTTCCATGCGTGGTGATTCTTCTTTGATGCTGGCAGTTCTCTCGAGCACGGTAGGCTAGTCGTGGGGGCGAGGCACACTGCAAAAGTGAGGCTCTGCGACGAACTCCTCCTCACTTCCCCGCAGTACCTAGTGAGGTGAGATGATTGGCTACGGGTCATCCACGACTCGCGAGTTGTGTGGGTCTTTCAAAAAGTCTATTACGGAGCCTGCAGGACTGATGTGGCTCTGCTGTTATGTCTGCTCTCACACTCTGCGCAGCACGCCGCAAATTCATATGATTGGGCACACCATCCCTCTGGGGCCTGTCGCCAGCACGCGCTGGGATTGGCCAACACACTCCACTTCCATCTTCCATCCGTCCACATCATGCTCTTCTCCGCCCTCTCATCCCTTCTGCATGAGTCTGCGATTATCGCACAATCAACACTACACCAAGGCACAGCTATACTAGCACGTGACATACCAGAAAAGCTAAGTTATTCAAAAGCATGACATGGAGCATGACTAATCAGTAGTTATAGAGCAAGGGCCAAATAAGCTCTTAACTTCTTGAGCATAATCCTAGCTTTGACTTTTTNATCCTTAGTTAAACATATATAAAGGCTTACTCTTAATATATAAACCTTTTTTNACTTTTNATTCTTTTTATAAACTTTTCTACTTTCTTTAACAGGTCTTTAAACTTTTTNAATACTTTTAACATTTTATTCTTTAAAATTAACATAATTAGTAATTAATATATTTATAACTTTTWATTTTTATTTTTATAATATCCTTCATGTGTATGATTATTTAATGTCTTCTTTAATAGTTAATTATATGTTTACAACCTTATTTTCATATATGAAGGCCTTTCTACCACTGGATGTCCGCTTAGTCGTCTGGGACTTTTGATGCTCTAGATCACGCTCACTCTCATTGTTGCGAGGTAGAGTAGTGTAGACAACATCTGCAGGACCATAATGTGGTTCCTGTGGATTATATAATGGTGGTAGCCCCCGACTTGCAGAGGATCGATGCCCAGATTCATGTGGTGACTTCTTAGGGTGAACTGGCATTACAATCGGCTCTTGCTCTCGACCATCGAAGGTCTGATAATGTCCCTGTCTACCACTGGAGGTCCATTTAGTCGTTAGCCTCGTAGGACTCGATAATGGTGACACACCATGATCACTCCAGTACCCATCATCTTGATAATCCGATTGATGAGGTATGGGAGTTGTCCGACTATTGGAGACGTGTGGAGAGTTGGCGGATCTTTGAGAGGTATAGATGCGTGAGTTAAATTCCGATTCCGAGCTAGAGTCTGATTCGGAATCAAACTCTATAGACCGTTCCCTCCTGCTACCTCTAGAGCTATCAGCATGAGCTATTGGTGGTACAGACACTTTTCTTGGATATTGCGATTGCATGGACGGGGAATGAGATGGTGGGGTTGTATATGGAGGTTGCTGGGAGGGATAGCCGCTTTGTTGCCAATATAGCCGCGCCGGTGGGTAGGCAGGTATGTCAGGAAGTGCTGAGGAGTAAGAATGAGGAGGCTTGACTTTCGATCGTAGGGCAAGCGGAACGATATAATCATCGCGCTTGTCTAACTTCAATCGCGATTTTTCGCGACTCCGACCTGATGTTTCTAATGGTTCTTGGGATGAGGAACGACCAGATGATCATCTTAGTGCATCATCATAGGATTTATCCCTCGGTGTCACCATTCCTTTCCGTCGTGCAGCTTGCATGTATTGAGCAGCGTAATCCGTGTGATTGTCCCGTTTCGGTGTACGGATTGGTTCATTATCTCGCTCCCACCCCTTTGCTTCATCACTCGATTTCACCAATCCTTTCTGTCGCGCAGCTTGCAGGTATTGAGCAGCGTACTCCTTGTGATCATCCCAGTTCGGTGTACAGATTGGTTCATTATCTCGCAGCCGCTCTCTTGCTTCATCATTTCGCGTCCTAATCTCCTCTTCCATGCGACGAGCCGACTTGTTGTTCGATTTGGGTGGAGTTGGAGTATACTCATCAGAATCAACTTCTTCAACGTACGCATGATGCGAAGAATTCTCCAGACCACGCTTTTTCTCTTTATCCCGCGTCTCTTCTTGTTTGCTGTGAGTGACACTCCTGACTTCGGGCTCGGACTGCTTCTTGCGCGTGGCCCCGCCTGATGGAACCTCTTTTCTAGTTCCCCTTGAGAAGAGGTTTAAATTGTAGCTGCGATCCTCCTTTTGCGAAGTATGACTCGTTTGATTTGAATTAGAGGAAGAGCTTAATGTAGTGTCTTTTTTAACACATTCAAAGGAAGGTCGCAATGTAAGAGTGGAAGATCCATATGAGCTTGTAGGTTTCAATGTATCATCACTACCTGCATTGTAACGTTCCTTTACCTTCGAGCCTCCTGTAGTATGAAGCAGATTTGGGAACTCAATTTGGAACCAGGATGAGTTGAGAGCTTCTTGTGCTGTGGGTCGTTGGTACGGCAGTGGTGTCAAAATATGACTGACAAAGTTAATCGCATGGGTGGTTGCGCGGGCTTTTAGAGGAGCATCTGGAAACGGACCGCCATTACAATAAGCCACGAGGTTCTTGGGCCAGTCGATAAAGGGAACTTGGAGAGCCAACATTTCGTACACCATACAGCCGAGTGACCATATATCAACGGCATTGGTGTAAGCTTCAGATTCATCATCCTCTAAGGAGACGTAGTGAAATATTTCAGGAGCTGTGTAATTCGGCGTTCCTGTATTTGTTCGTAATGCTGTTTCATTGTTTGCAACACGCTTAGAGATCCCAAAATCCCCAATTTTTACCCACCAGTTCGGTGATTTCTGGACTACAAATATATTCTGATTCATCAGCTTTGTCGCTGGTGACAAGAATGTGAGTTTAATGCTTACTTGGGGCTTTAGGTCTCGGTGCGCGAATCGCTCTTCGTGCATGATTCTCACACCTTCAAGCACCTGTAAAGTAATGATTTGGACGTCACGTTCCGTGAGGGTGGAGATGAATTTATCCAAAGTGCCATGCGAAAAGTATTCCATGGCAATAAAGATGTAATCATCATTTTCGAACCAGCCAAAGAATTCTACAAAGGCCTGTGACCGAACAAACTTCAAAAGCAATCAATTCCGGTATCTCCGATTAGGGCAGAGTCTACGAACTTTTGTCCTCGAAAACTTAGTTAATGCCAACAGCTCTTTTCGGAAATCAACCCTCATTCGCGTCAGATCAAATTTGCGCGGTTGTTTGACTGCTCTGCTCTCATATTTCCCCCCCCCCCCATCGACATCCTGTCTTCTTTCGAGACGGACAATGCCAAATGAACCAGCACCAAGGGGAGGCTTTTGAGGAACCCATTTTTCTTCCACAACAACCCGGTGTCTCCCCCTTCCTCGGTCTGCATGATACGATCTGTGGAGGATAATCTCTGGTTCAAATTGGAATTCAGAGTCGAGCTTGTAGTCGTCTAAATCCTCTGTGAGAGACATTGATGGTCTTCTGGAAGTTGGCCACCTTAACCTCACAGCCTTGCGGGGTTATTGAAGACTTCAGAGACACGGAAAGACGATGAGGGTCAGCAAGGCGGTGTTGATCCTATAAGAAGGTGCATTGAAGCTTGCTGCTCCGACGTGAATGGCACGGCGACAGAGATGCCCCTCTCAGGACACATGAAAACAAAGAACAATTCTACTCTCTGACGAGGCGGGGCTTCATCTTCAGCCCTCATGCACGAGATGCGAGGCAGACTCGTGATCCCCGCCACGTGTCCCGGCACATCTTTGAGCACTTGAATTGGACCAAGTTGCTCGTATTATTATAAAAGAATCTTGATACTCCTTTTCAGCAAGGGAAAATGTGTTTCGGTCACAAACTAAATATTTAAGAAAGGTCTCCCAGTGTAAGTTAACAGCTGTGATATTCGATATTACATAAATAAAGGTTCACCACCTCAAATATTTAGAAGTTACAGGCAGTGAAGGCCGATAAGGGCGCCAGTGGCGGTGCTTTGAGAACTTTATTAACTTCAATACTTTTTAGGGCATTTATAGGCTAAGCCAAAGCTATGGACATCGCTGTCTCCGCCATCAGCGTTGCAGATATCTGCATCAGGTTTGTAAGAATTTCAAGATCGACAATTATATAAGTTGATCATAAGATATAGGTACGGCACCGTCCTTGTAAAGACTTGTAAATCGTACCGGAGCGGAGATCAGGAAATTCGAGAAGCTATTTTGAAGATCGAGACTCACTGGTTAAAAATCGAACGCCAGCTCGAATTCATGCGTAAAATATGGCCAACTCTAGATGAAAACTATCAGATTCACCAGAATACTGTTTTTCAGGTCTTACAAGGCAAGATTGCAGCTGCAACTACCTTAATCGACGGTCTCATCGGTAAGCTGGATCCGGAAGCCTCGGCCAAAAGCATCCGGTTGAAGCACGGCGATGTTAAGCGGGCCAAGTACGCCATATAGGCCAAAAGCAAACTCCAAGACGTCCTGGCTGATTTGAAAGATTGGAGTGAAGTCTTCGACGTTTCCTGGTATCTTGTCATACTGCAGTCAAACCAAGCTATCGATTATGAACTTAAGCCTATCGCAGAATCGGATAACGACGCATTCTCAACTCTCAAGGATTTGAGAAATGCCATCTACTCAACCATCAAAACTAACTCGGAGGCAGAGAAGGTAACCGTGTTTTTATCCGGTGACTCGATTAAGAACACAGCAATCAAAGTAGAGCATTCTTCTTTGGAAATCTGGCAAGATATTGACAGAGCTGAAAATTACCTTACTGACCCTCCAGAAGACACATCTACTCTCGCTGATGTGTGCAACTTGGCAAATATATTGAAGAGCGTTGAGCCGTTGCAATTCGGGATCCTCAGATGCTATGGGGTGATGAAGTTACCTGCTTTAAGTACAGCCTTGGACACAAAAATTCCCTTTTCCACTCGCTTTGTCTTCTCTATCCCAGCTCAGCTGGTGGAACCGCAGAGTTTACGAACCTTCATTATGGATGACATTAAAGTAAGGCCTTTAGAAGAGCGATTTTTGCTGGCAAGACAACTTGCCAAAGCTGTCATGTTCGTGCATTCGGCCGGATTTGTCCATAAGAACATCCACCCCGAATCGACGCTGATCTTCCGCGACACAGCTCATGAACCTCACGTTTTTCTCACGGGGTTCATGAACTTCCGACTCGATCAGAGCAAAACGCTCCTTCAAGGTGATGATCTGTGGGAGAAGAACTTGTACCGGCATCCGATGCGTCAGGGTATTCGCCCTGAAGAGGATTATGTCATGCAGCACGATATATACTCCCTCGGTGTCTGCCTGCTGGAGATTGGAATAGCTACTTCGTTCGTACGCTATGAATTTGATCAGCCAGTGCCCAGTGCCTTCCTAGAGAGTATCTTTGATTCCTCGATTAAGGATAAACGAAAACGAGCCTTCGAGTTAAAGAGGGGTTTGGTGAGAGTCGCTGAGGAGTCCTTGCCGGCCAAAATGGGCAGCAAGTATGCCGAAGTGGTAGTCATATGCTTGACGTGTTTAGATAAGACTGATAACGCCTTTGGGCTTGAAAACGACTTTTTNAGATGAGAACGGACTCTTAGTGGGTGTTCGTTTTATTGAAAAGGTGAGCCATGGAAAAAAANGATTTCAGACTTATTACTTATAATCTCACAGATTTTGATGTCTCTTTTAGATCTTAAGATTTAAAANCTTGTGTGACAGCTTAGCTGCTTAGTTCGATTAAAAATAGATGGCAGCTCATCACTACCATAGTTAACTTCTGTTCCGTGCACAATAGAGCCAATCTGTATTGCTCTCAATTAGCTAGAAATTCAACTATTAAACCCGATTAGGCTTAAATCTCTGATTGGTAACCAAAATTAAACTTAGTTGAGCTTAGATATCTAATTATTAATTAAAGTTAACTAATAAAATTATAATATATAAAGTTTAATATTAATATTGTGGAGGCGGGCGATCGGTGTGTACGGTCGGAACGTACGACAGCAAGGCTTTACGCGCTTTTCAGTCAGACGAGTGTCTACCCACTGTACTTCCGCTGTGCCTCCATTTTGCAGTCGCTATTATAATTGGTGCAAAATACAATTATTAATAGCTTTTTACAAAGTTTTTCTGTCATGGCCGGCCGTTAAAGAAAGCTTGTCCTTTTAATTCCAAATTGTATATATACCTCGACTCTGTGTTAACTTGATTTATCAGAATCTGTCAAAGGAGCTGATGAAGATCACGTAGAACGTAGACATAGTTTGGATCTATAACTAAAGAATTTGATTTAATGATATGAGGTTCACCATGGAGCGTGACTAATCAGTATAGAGTGGGGAATATGGAACCTCTAGATCGCTCGTTACCAAACAGGCTCTTAAGCATAATTCCCAGCTTTGACTCCTTATCCTTAGCTACACGTGTACAGGGGCTCGCTCGCTCTTTCTTTCAACCACAACTTGTCTCGTAATTTCTGATACAAATCTTTTTTTTTTTACTGAATGAAATACCCGCTGCCACTTGTGCTGTTCGGGACCGTACCGTACTCTGCGAGACTGACAGCCAAGATGAGTCCCTCCTGCCAAGTTTTGCTAATGATTCAGTAGCTTTGCATGATGCAGGTTGGCGCTGTGCCACCCGCAGACTCTCACAATGTAGCATAGGATCCGCCACTGATTGGCCGAATCTAAATGAATTCACATACGTGGTCTGGTCGAAAGACCCCCGAAACAGCTTTGACACAGGCAACTAAATATTTTATCGTCAACAAAAAAATAATTAAGTAATCCATCTCGTCCTCAGACTAGATCTTGGACTTCACTCTGTCTGTGCAAAAATTAGGGGTCTTATTTAGCCGCATCATATTTTACTTCGATCATATGTACGGAGTACTTCGTAGGTAAAAATAGAAATAACCCTAGAGAGGGACCCGGAGCACGGACCCGGAGCACGGACATAAAACAGCTGGTAATTAATGGTTCAGTACCCCTTGTGTTCCATCACGCTGGTCTCCTGTTGGGTTACATCTAGGGCCAAGATCGCTGTGAGCTACGCGCCCACTTACCTTTCCTACAGTAGTACCAGAATAGTGCTGTACCAGTAGTGCAGGAATCCTCTCAATCTAATGTCCCGGCTTAATACTGTACAGTAATAATTAGCTTCGCCACACGCGGGCGTGGAGAGATCCGCGACTTTCCTGCGGCGCTGGTAATTATACCACGAGGGAAGCTCTGGGTTGTGTTTCCCTCTTTCTCTTGCTTTTCTTCTTCTTCTTCTTCTTAGTCGATATTGAACCTTCTCTCTCTTTGTATCTTGCTCTTTCTAAATCGCCGGTCGTTCATTTCTAATTGTTATTTAGTAGATCCTATTTATCTTAGGCCCGCAATGTCCGCCAACCTCTTCGACACCGCACACTACTACCGCTTCTTCAACACTCTCGACGGCAGTAACTTCACTCTCACATTAGGTGACAAGACTGATCCTCCATCACCACCAACCATCTCACCAATCCGTTCACACACATCGGAAAACTGGCAAGTCTTTTTCGACAGCGGCGTTTATTTCATACGTAACTATGACTGGGGCAGCCAGTACCAACTGGGTTTGCCCGATAACAATTCATTCGTGCCGCAGATGCTACCAACGGGGGTTGCCTTGGGCATGCAGTGGATCATCACCAATACGGAAAATGGAACTTGGGTATTGAGGAATCAGTTACTATCCCAGGCAGATGTTCTTGGGGTTGATCCAAATGCTCTTGATAAGACATTACCTATTATGAATACGGATCCGGCTGGAGGACAGTGGTTGGTGGATCTCAATCTCCCCGCCGGCTCAATAACGTCCAGTGCTATGCTGGCTACATTCTCTTCGATACAGGTATGGCTATGGTACCATTTGTATTTCTATTTTGCTGCTTCGAAGCGGGGCGGCAGCGAATCTATTTGCAGTTCCACCTGCTTTAGATTTTCTTTTATATATTTTGTTTACGGTAGCTAACATGTGGCTATAGAGCGCATCATCGACCTTTCAACCAGCTCAATCCACTTCCGCCACATCCTCTTCCTCATTTTCGTCCTCAACTTCAAGCTCCACATTGACTCCGACAGTTAATCCGGCACAATCAACACAATCCTCCCAGTTGAGTTCCCTTAGTTCCGCTGCAATCGGCGGTATAGTAATTGGCGGCGTTCTTGGTGCTGGTGCTATAGTCTCTCTCGGTCTCCTTATCCTTTTCTGCCGTTCACGACGACGGAAGGCCAACGCGAAGGCAGCACTCGACAGCGAACCCAAAGGGCAATATTTTGACGCAGTGAAGATCAACCAAGGGACAACACAAATGATTCACGAGCTCCATAATAACGCCAATAAAAGTGCTGGAAGGACTGAGTTACCGACTGGAATGGTGCCGGAATTGATGGGTTGATGATGGATCGAGATAGCATCGGTTTCTGTAGCCGATACTGAACTTAAGAGAAAGTGAGACCAGGCCGACTTCGCGCAGCCACCGAGTTGTTCATCCTCTGGGTGAACGGATTACTTTGTAATCGATATATCTAATATTCCTCAGAAGCATTATTAACTGAGACTGCTAGCGCAGAAGAAATTCATTTCCTAGGAAGGGTGGTTGGGGAAAACAGTCAATACACTGTGAAATTCAAGAGCAAGATGCCACGATTTATGTCACTATCAATCTTGGTCTCCAACTACACATAAATTTGGACACAAGGGTTACAAAAGTATATACTGCATTGAAATGTGTAGAACCCATATCTCCAAGCAAGAGGACTAGTTGTAAAATAGTTAGATGTAGCTATCACGATAAATATATACCCATTGTACAAAACTCACCGGAGCGTTCCGAAGTATCTCCTTTGCCCTCATCTCAACACTATAAATTTCAGGGATGGAATCGCTCGCTTTTGCAGAAATAGCTGGGCTCAAACTAAGATATCGTCAGCCTTCAATTGTGTAAAAATCATTATACGTGAGCTGTTCATAGTGGACCAGATGGAAAGAACCCTAACGCAGATAAGATACTTAAACAAAGTATAGTAAGGTTGAGACAGACCGTCGATGTCAATAGAGTCTTCTTCATCCAAGTTGTGGATGCAGAGAAATGCGCAATCCTCTCAACAAAGACCATATTTTTTCATGTCGATGGGCAACCTCCACGGATGAGTTGGTCAAGAAACGCAAGGCTGTTCCCGTTTAAGAAGTCAGCTTATCTCCCCATTATTGATGTCCTCGGGATAATCACCGATGCAGACAGGTTGAATTATAAAGGTTGGGTGCCGTTAGAATTGCTCTCACGGACAATGGCTGGTCCGGATCCTTCTTGTCCGTGAAAGCATGCTTCTAGAGGGATGGAGTCGTGGAAAAAGTTGGTCAGGGTTATGGGCTGGGAAAAGGAAGTACAAGGTACAAAGGCGTTTCCAATAAATTTTGGAAAGGTTAGAAGTTAAATTTTTGAGAGGGCATGTGTTGAGAATAATAGTGTTAAATTCTTAAAGGATTTCATATTCTTAGAGGATCTTAACCATTCCTTAATTCCATAGCGATGGGACAAGTGTAATACGGGTTGCAGTGTCTGCTCCCTGTGGAGCTGTTACGAGGGTTTGTTTTGAAAGAGTACATCAATATTACAATAAACATAGATATTGCACTGAGCATTACTGTATTTAATCGTCGGCTTCATGCACTTTGTTCAGCCGACAATTATTTTCCATATGTTAATTATATTCAAGGCTTGGGATCATTGTGCGGACCGAGGTATCGGCGAGGCCCAAATAATCTCCGTACGTATGCTGCAACCCCACTCTTTCATCTTTCTTAATTGTTGGCTCGCTCGGAAGGCGCAATTTTATCGCAAACCAACCACCCAGGGGCGGTTGGTGCCAAAACTCGTTCCGTCGCCAAAACTCGTTCCCTCTTCGGAGGTAACCGAACCATACAATTTACCATACAATATCTATCTTGAAAGAGAAAACTAGATCTGTTACAATACATTTATTTATCAAAACCGACAAAATCTTGATCTAGCCATGTTG
>NCSJ02000405.1:0-36028 GCA_002812745.2 Scytalidium lignicola | reverse complement strand
TAAAAGTATTACAATCACTTAGACTCTTATAAATGTTATATAAGAAGAAGAACAATATTTATAAAATGAAGAAGATCTTTAATATACTTCTTAAGACTTTTAAAAAGGACTTATTACTTTTGTAATTATTATACTCCTTATAACTATTTACCTTATAAACACTTAAATTAACCTTAAGGTTCTTAATTTAATATATATAAGTTAAGAATCAAATACTTTTCTGATCTTTATAACTTCTTAAAATGACTATTAACAATTCTACAAACTATAACAAGATTACAACTCTGATCATAAGCTTAACTTATTACCATTACCTTTAACTTAGTTTATATACATAAAACAAGTCTTTGATATTGTTAAGATGTACATAAAAGATTAAAAGTACAATAAAGTAACTAATAACTTTGAATATAAATTAATAATCTTCAAGAATTATTATAAATAAATAAAATTACCAAAGGAATTTTATATTAAAGCATTCTTTACCATGTTAATAAGGCTAGTAAAAGGTTATTTTATTGTTAATAACCTTGTTAAACGTATATTTAAAGAAGTATATGCTTACTTATATAACTTTTATAAAGGACTTATATATCATCATCAAATTCATACTGAATAAGAAAGTATAATATTAACTTTAATTATAATTACAAACCTTAAGAAAATAATACTTAAGAATGTACAATTACTTATTAACAAACTTTAAAAGCTTTAATATAACCTTTAACCAGTTTATAAGATAATTAATATTCTTTACAAGAAGTTGATTATTACTTGTTAAGGATCTTTAATATATAAATATACTATTTCAGACTTATTAAGAGACTTAAGATAACTTATTAACAAACTTTATTTGTTTATCATATTATACAAGAAAGAAAAGGAACAAGAACATAATAGTAAAACTTACTTTACAAATTGTTGTTATTATACTAATTATGATATAAGTTAATAATTCAATTTACAAGGCCTTAAGTATACTACTTTATACTCTTAAACATAAAGAAAATACTTTATATATAAAAGGAAAAAGTATTAATCTTAAAAACATTCTTAAAAAGAGTAAGATATAAAAAAAATATATTTTAAAGCTAGAAATATAAGTAAATTTAACTTTAACATTTATAATTCTAAATAATATTTTAATGAACAATTTAAATAATACATTACTGATTATAAAGAAAATAACTTTGAAGAAGATAAATTAAACCTTACTTTTAAGACCTTATTTACTTATAACAATGTAAAAACGAGCTTTAAAGAACTTGACTAGTTTAAAACTATATTCTTTATTATAATTACATTCTTCACTTTATGTAAAAGTTTCTTAGTAGAATTAGTTATACTAATTATTATAAAATTAGTTAATAACACTTTCTTATACTAACTAATTACTAAGGTATTAATAACTAAGAATTACTCTTAAGAACTTGACTTAAAAACTTTTACAACAATTATAATNAAAAGTATATAATGTAAAAAGCTTAATAAAGTACAATTCAAGACAATTTCATAAAATCTTGATTAATACAAGAGTTACAAAGTACTTTACAATTGGTTATAGTCAATTTGAAGCTTTATAATAAGTAGACTAAATTATAACATTGAATATTATAACCAAAGGTATAATAATAATATAATTTAGAATCAAGAGTATAACTTTAAATAGTTTTATACTAGTAAATACATTAATTAGGCAAATTGAATTTTATATAGTTGAATTGACTATTCYTTTTTTTGTTATACTTAATGGATATAGACTAATTAAGCATGTACTTTAATAACCTTATAAACTTACTTGTTATCTTATAAGGAAATGTTCTGGTTATACAATGATTTAGTTATAACTTTCTACTTTAAAACATATTTTTATATATACTCATTCTTGATTTACTAAAGGAAAACCTTTGTTTCTTGACTAATATAGAATTATAATGTTTACATTGACATTTTGACTACTTGTTAATAACCAGATTATAATGTATATTAAATTATACAAGTTATAATATTAATAAGAACATATTAAAATACCTTATCAAGTTTTATACTTATTGTTAACATTATTGTTAAGAACGCTATATGTAGTAGAATAGCTATTAGCGAGCGATCGCTAATAATCTGCCTTTTTTAGACGAGTGGTAAAGCTATTCGATTACTCGTTCTTAACAATTATAAGAAGTTGTTAAGAAGATTTAGATTCAACTTATAAGATGATATCAGCTTTAATTACTCTATCATTATCAACGTCTTTTATATTAATAATAAACTAGTACTTTATATTATTGATAAGGGAATACATTACCAAGTTAGTAAATAGCTTTAAAATATTAGTATAAAGTACATTTAAGACATCTTATAAGCTTATTAGATTAATACTTATCTAAGACCTTTAGACTAGATTGTAATTAACATTAGAAAGAACTTTATTAGTAAGGAGTTTCAACAAAGTATTATAGTTATAAGAATAACTTTAAAAGTAGTCTTAGTAAAAGCTTATAACTTAATTAGCTATGTTGAACAATATTATACACTTATACAATATACTTATTAGATAATTATAATTGAAATCTATAATCTTGATAAGGATATAACTTTATAAATAGTATTTAAAGTTGTTAATGATTTTATAAGACTTGATGGACTTGTCCTTATACTATTAGTTTATAATGCTTACTTATATATGTTAAAACTTAATACTTTAACCTTAACTGTTAGTTAAAGAGTTATAACAATTAAGAAGGCTATAAAGGAAATTAGCAAAATCAAGGTAAAATAACAAGTATAAGATATGATCAACATATATAATAACCTTGATATAAGTATTGTTTATGACTTATTATTAAATTCAGATGTTCTTATGTAGAGAATAAGAAATATAAATTAAAACAAAAGCTAGGAAAAGCTATATAAACTTGTAAGTATAAACAAAGAAACATATATATTAATATTATTGTATAAGAATATATTATTTAGGTTAATAGTTGTAAAACTATACTTTATACTTATAAAAGGAATTAATAGAATTGAGTTATCAAAGTTAAAGTCAAGAATTATAGTTATTGAAGAGTACTAAGAAGAGTTTAACGAGTTGACTATAGTTATTATTTTATTACTAGTATTATTTGTAAAGTAAAGACATGGAAAACCTTGTAAATACCTTAAAATTATTACTTTCTTATAAGATAAGGAATTAGAGCTTCAATTTGTAACCTTATATCAAGTTAAAATATTAAGATTGTTTGAAAAGGGTGTTTTTAAAATTGTAAACCTTTAAGATATACTTAAATAATATATATATATTCAACATTAAGTTTGTAAATGAAATTAAAAAACAAAAGAATTAAAAAAAGCTTTTGAAAAGTCATACCTTGTAGTATAAGCTTATAAGGATAATAAGAAGAAGTTTGTTTTAACTTAATTATTTACTATTTAATATATTAATTAGTATATTATTCTTTATATTACCATTATAAAGTATAAAGACATAAGCTTGTACTTACAAGACATTTTATAAGTATATATATAATCTACTACCTTGTTAAATTAAGATTTCTACATATAACTACCTTTAAAGTTTATAAAACAACTTAATCTTTATAAAAGCTTAATCTTATAAGTTGTAAAGTTACTTTACAAAGTCTTTAAAGTTAAAAACCATTAATTTTAAACTTATTACTCTTATTATGTCAAGGTACTTATTATAAAACTGTTAATATACAACTCTTACTTGTTATACAGCATTAAACCTTTTAATATTATAAAGCTTCAAACTGATAATACTTTATTTGTCAGAAATGCTTAATTTGTTGAACTTGAGTAAGAATAGTTNAAAAAAGGTTAATTTTCTAACAAAAGAACATGAAATGTTAACTACTAATAAAGGAATCAAGTTTAATAAGAGTATTATACAACTGAACAATATTAGAATTTTACTTACTTAAGAGTATTAATATGCTAATCTATAGCTTATGACTAGGAAATCAGTTATTATTATAAGCTTATAAGGAATTATACACTAAAACCTTATTATTAAGAAGTAATATATTATACAACATGTTTAAGAAGTATATATAATTTTAGTTTGTTAATCAAAAGTATTATATGACTTATTAGTAACTGTTTAAGTTATTGATCTTAGTTAAGAAGATGTAAAATCATTGAATAAATACTTATAATAATAGATCTAAAATATTGTTAAAGAAATATAATTTGTTAAGCTTAAAAAGGAAATGTTATAATTATTAATTTTTACAAATGTCTTATTTATGAATAATAAAGACTTATTATTACAAATTAATTATATTATAATACTTGTAAACTAGAAGAGAAATGCAAATATATTATACTAGACATTAATTAAGTATAAGAAGGTTATACATAATGTTTTAACCTTAAAACTATATAGAATAACTTATAAGTTTGATATAAGAGTTATGATTAAGTTAACTATTAAAAGAATCCTTGAAATCAACTTCTTACTAGTTATATATACAGATTTAAAGTCATTGTATGATTATCTTATTAAGTTAGGAATTATATAAGAAAAGTAACTTATAATTAACATAATATACTTTTGTTAAGTGTATAAACAATGTTAAATTGCTAAGGTATAATGGATTGAAAGGATTATAAATCCAGTTAATTCTATGACTAAAGGAAAGTTATTTAACACTTTGAAACAACTGTTGAATATGAATAAAATGTAATTGAAAGTGGTAAAATAAGTAGAACATAATAGTATAAGTAGCAAAATAAAGAATTGTACAAAAGAAGGATTTAAAGTTATTCTCAATTAGGTAATTAACATATGATTAAGAAAACTTTATAGATTTAAGCATTTTAAGAGTTATAATGTATAATCATTTTTAAAGTAATTCTAATATTAGTAAAATAATAATTTATGTACATATGATATTCATATGCCTTTGTAAGCTAGTCTTGATTAGATAATAAGAATAAGTAAAGCTCTTACAACTTTACTCTCTTACTTTTAATCGAATATAAACTATAGAATAGTATAATAAGTATATTATGTATAATTACATATTGTACTACATGTTACAAGTGAACCGACAATAAGTAATAATAAATTCTAAAGATTTAATTAATCATTTACAATTAAATAATTACAAAGAGATTTGATTATAAACAAAAAGACTTAATAAGTTATTTTATAATTAAATAAAAAAAAGATTTAATTACAAAAACAAATTTGATTGATTACTTTATGATTAAATAAAGNAAAAATTATNAAAAACTCAAGACATTTGATTAATCACTTTATAATTAAACAATAAAAAAAACTTAACTACAAATAAAGAAACTTGATTAATCACCTTATAATTAAGCAAAAACAAAGAACTTGTTATTTATACAATATAAGTAATAACCTTAACAATATAATATTACAAAGAGTATAAATACTAATAACAAGATTAAAAGACTTAATAAGTTAATTCTTTAATTTTGATTAATATAATTAATTAGATTTAGAAAACAAATTCAAGAATAATTTAATAATATATTTAAGAACAATTTTAAGTATAAATTTAAAAGTTATTTTAAAGTAATTTGTATACAGTTTAATAATATATTCAAAGATTAATTTAAGTAGTTTAATTAGTCAGATTTCAGAGTATATAACTATTAGTTTGATTTTCCTTTTAGTTTACCTTTTAAGTTTAAGTTTATTATTATAATCAAATAACTAAATAATAAACTAAAGATGTATATAATAAAGAAAACTAATATGTTTATATAAGTAGTATATGTACTTGATTATACATAGTATATATATAATGTAATTCTTATAACTATAACAATAATTAACCTTCTCCTTCTTATTCTACTAAACTATGCCTTTTGATTAGTTAATTATATTATATTTTATAATTATATATCCNTTTTTAATGTTACTACTAATTACTCTATTAAACCCTTTTTACAATACTATTTTAAGAAAAATATTTCAATTCTGAATACTTGTTTCTATTCACAATTACATTATATCCTTTGAGAATTTCTTAAAATAATATTTAAAGGAAATATTATCAAAATACTTGTTTTAAATACAATTATATATAATTATTACAAATTATATTATAATTCTATTATAAGATAATCAATTCAATTTATTCTTAAATTCTTATTATAAATAACATATTAAAACTATATTTTAATATATATTAAAGTGTTTATTATTATTTGTTTCCTTGTACAAAAAGATTAATAAAATCATCTTTACTTGTATAAATATATTAAACTAATTGATTTATATCTAATTATTTTATTTTATGTTTGTAAATCTTTTATTAAGGAAAAGAAAAATAAAAACAAAATGAACAATCTACATNAAAAATATATTTTGTTTTAAGACGAGGAATTGTAAGTTAGAACATAATATTTATACTTAACTTATTATTTGTTATTAACATTATATTTTCTTAATATAAAGTATTATTAAGAATAATAATCAATTTAATTAAACAAGTTAACATTTATATATCTTTTTGTCTTTAATAATTATAATTAATCATTAATTCATTATGAGTATATTGTTAGTAAGATTCAGAAATTAATATATAGTATTTAGTAAAAATTAATTAATTAACTAATAGAATATTCTAGAATTTTAATTTTAAATATATATATTTTACTTTTCTTYTAACATACTAAACTTTTATTTATTCAATTTATTACTTATATTTATATTATTAACAATTCAACAATTCAACAATTCAATTTCAAAATGGATTCTCAATCAACAAATATTTCAATATCATCAAATTCATCTAATTCAAATATTAATGAATTACAACCTCAAAATCCATTAAAATATAAAGATTCTAAGTATAATAAATCTGATTATATATATAATCCTAAAGATATATATATATTTTCTAATAATTTATTTACTTGGACTTTATTAGATATTGATTTTAATAAAGAACGAGAATTATTAATTAAATGTTCTTTATGTTCTTATAATAAAATCACAAAAATTCCAAGATTTCAGTCTTCTAATTTTGTTCAACATTATAAGTATAAACATCCTCAAATTGCTTATAATAAAACTTCTGAAAAAAACAAAATTATTAAAGTCTGATATTCAACCAAAAACAAATTTTTTTAATAATCAACAATTAGAAAATCGAAAAAGATTAAGATCTGAAACTATTTTAAGTTTTAATGAAAATGAAGCTTTAATTAAAATATTAAATTTTATTATTGNAAAATAATTTATCATTTAATATTTTAGAATCAGATTCTTTTAAAGATTTATTAAATTATTATAATAAATCTAATCCAATTATACATACAAAAAAATTAAAGAATTTGTTAAATACTATTTTTAATGGTACTTTATTTTCTTTTAATTATAAATTACAAGAAAATATTATTAAAAATGGTTTATTCTCATTAGCTTTTGATATTTGGACTTCTAGAAATCAAACAGCTTATATTGGAATAATTTTAATTTATATTAATTCTGACTTTCAATTAAATTATAAACTTATAGGTTTTGATGAATTAAATGAAAGTCATACTAGATTATATATTTATAATATAGTTATAAATATATTAAACCAATATAATTTAAAATTATCAAATATTATAAGTATAACAAGAGATAATGCTTCAAATAATAATTCTTTTATAAATCATATTATAAATAATTTTAAAAATATTTATGATATTAGATGTACAGCTCATATTATTAATATAGTTGTATAAGATATATTAAAAGAATATTTATTACAATCAACTATAGAAGAACAATTATCTGAATATACTAATAATATTTTAAATTCAAATTCAAATATTAATAATTCTTTTAAATCAAAAGGATTAATTAATAAAATTAGACGTTTAGTTACATTAATTAAATATACAACAGAAAATAAAAAACTATTTTCTAAAGGAATTGAGAAATATAAAAAGGGAGTTATTTCTTTAAATTATAATATTCAACAAATTCCTTTAGATAATGTAACTAGATGGAATTCAACTTATAATATGATTAAAGTATTTTTAGATTTTAAAGAAGTTATTATTTATATTTCAAATAATACAAAAACTTTAGAATTTAAAAATTATATTTTAAGTGAAAATGAATGGAATTCTTTAAAAGAATTAAATGAAATCTTTGAAATCTTTGTAAAACCAACTATTAAATTACAAGGACAAGTTTATATAACTTTAAATAAAAGCTTATTATTTATTTATAAAATTTATAATAAACTTGAAAATATTGTTAATAAGCTTAAAGAAAAACAATTAAATCAATTAATTGATTTAAATGATTATAATACTTATATTAATTCTATTAATAGAGGTATTAATAAATTAGAAAAGTATTTTCCAAGAAATATAAATTCTAATTTATTAAAAACATATAAACCTTATTTTTTTAGTATAATTTTAGATCCTAGATTTAAATTATTACATTTTAAAGAAAAAGGTTTATTATTTTTTTATCCTTCAATTTCAAGAGATATTGTAGAATTATTTAAATTAGAATATTTACAATTAAAATATTCAAATTTAAATAATTCAAATGAATTAAATGATAATTTAAATATTTATGATACTGATTCATCAAAAGAATCTGATTCTGATAATGAATTATTTATTCAATCTAATAATATTCAAGAAGAATATATAATTTACTTTAGAGAAAATATAGAATTATCTAAAATTAATCCATTAAATTACTGGAAAAATAATTCACAAAGATTTCCAATATTAAGTATATTAGCTAGAAAATATTTAGCTATTCCAGCTACTTCAGCTTCAGTTGAAAGTATATTTAGTATTGGAAATAATATTATAACAAAATCTCGAAATAAATTAAATCCAGAAACTGTTAAAAGGATAATGTTATTAAAAAGTTGGAAAATTAAAGATATATCAGAGTTAAATAAAGATAAAGATGAAAATGAGGAATTAGAAGATAATAAAGAATAAAATATATTTAGTTATTTAGTTATTAAGTTATTTAGTTGTTAAGTTATTTAGTTATTAAGTTATTTGATTATTAAATTATTTAAAATTTTGGTCACGTGATTTAATTATTCTTTAGTATTTCTTAATTAATTTTAATTTAAGTTGTTACTAATTAAGTTAATTTTAGTATGAACTTCAATTAATTTAATTAGTATTAATTAGAGCAAATACTAAATTAATTAATTAATTTCCGAACCCTGCCACTCACTGTGACATGCTACTTCCTGATTCTTGTTTCCTTACTGTTTTATATCGATGATATGATACGTCAGACACGCATAGCCGTGTCTCCTATCCTTGAACAGGCTACGCTTGCTATTCCCTCCGCTCGTGGGTAGAGTGTAAAGCACCCCATTATTCCACATGATATACGGTCTATAAAGTTACCCAATTGCCACCCAATTTTTGACTAATTATACATATTATATTATATGGTTTGTAATATATCATATGCTAATACGCTAACGCCCTTTGGCCGTTGGCTCCCGTATGCTCGAGCTATGGGCTCTTATTTGCTGATACGCAGCTTCCCGAAGGCTGGAAGGAAGAGGGAAAGGATGTGACGATAGCCGGTCGCGTCATCCTTGATAAGGAGTGAGGTCTACTCGAATTTGAGGATAGACTCGGCAGTTGTCTCGCATTCTACCCTGCCCTCTGCCGAGAGTGTTCATTACCTGAACCTGCCAAGGCTCTGTACTTCTCTAGCAAATACCACAATCTATCATAAATTACCATTTGTCCACCTGTGGTTAAAAGAAGTGTCAGCTAATGTTACCTGGCCTTGCATGGATAATACCTCGTCTTGGAGATCAGGTACTGTATTCCCAAGAAGTATTTAGATGTGACTATACAGGAGCATTTATCGATAGTTCTTATAGAGCAGTGTCTTGTATATTTAAATACAACTTTTGGAGGTAGACAGAAGTTAATGAGTGCTTAATATATTGATATTATATAGGTTAAATTTGTATAGACTGGCAAGTGGAGGGGCTCGATCCTCGTGGTTCCGAGGATCTAAAATCGGCTCTGGGAAGAATCTTTGTGAAGATCAACACGGGAGCTAAAACAGATTCCCTAATTGACGTTATGATTGTTAAAAGGACGTGGCTGTGTCCAAGGCGGCAGGCATTAGGAAATTTTTATATACAGACAACATTGAAACTATAACCGATTCCCAAGGGGGGCCAGAAGAGCCTCCCCTGAGCATGATCCAGCTGACTCATCAGCATGCTGAGGACTCAAGGCTCAGCTTAGGTTAGAACTGCCACCGCTCAGGTCCAAAGACGGAAATGAACTTTGGTGAGGTCAAGATTCGGCGCAGATTATATCGGAAAGTAAGAGTAAATCCAGTAGAATTAAATAAAGTCTTCAGGTTTGAGTAGACAACAGAATAAATCTTCCGAATTTATGCATCGTGATATTGACTACCTCCAACTTACTGATGCGATCATGTTACATAGATCCATTAAAAGCTACAGATATATGAGTTATTTATGGCACAATGCAACTTCAAAAATTGCTATATTTGAACTGAGAAGTAAACACGTGCCAGACATTATCTACAGAAACTCTAAGTAAGAGGGGTAAGCAACTTGACTACTGCTTCATGCCCATTGTATACTGCCCGATCCAAAGCCGTCTTGCCGTTTGTTGGATGGAATCGAGATCTGTAGAATACAGATGTCGATGGCCTGACGCGTAGAACCGTAGATCAATATCGGTGTGTAGAATACACCTCATACAGGCTTACGAATATATGGGAGATCACGAAAATCACTGTCAGAGCTGAAACAGCATCGGTAGTAGCTATCGGTAGATACCCATAATACTTTTCCTACTATAAATTGTACTGTAATTACACTATAGGTTAGACAATCAATTTCAATCGTATGTTGTGTCCATATTGGTAGTAATATTCCATGCAACACCGTTACGGTCTATAGTATTGGCAAGAGCGCCTGCCTGTAGCAAGACCTTGACCACAGCTTCATGTCCCCGGAAAGAAGCATAAAATAATGGCGTCCAGCCATTTTCGCCTTTAACTTCTAAGCCAGCACCTGCTTCTAGTAAAAGCTTGACCACAGTTTCATGTCCCAGCTTCATGTCCAGCATCTGACCCCACATGCAATGGAGTGGTGCCTTTTCTATCTACAATATTTATATTCACTCCTCTTAAAATCGATTCTCTTAGTTTTATGGGGTCATCATGATAAACAGCCTCGAATAAGTCAACATGGAGTTCTTCTCCTGAGTTTATACCGCTCTCTTTCCGGCTCGAGTCGATTTTCGCGATGAGAGCTTTGGCATTGTCTGCGTGTTTATGTTGAATATGTCTCATGAGATGATCTTTCCGAGATGTGCTTTGCTGACAGGTTGGAGATGGACATGAAAATCTAGATGTCTTTCTTTGATGAGTGATTGTATGGCGTTTGAAGTCTGCCCTGAGAGCGAAAGAATCGCCGCAGAGAAGAGGACATCGATATGGTCGAATGTGCGTTTTTCTATGTCGGCTATAATAATAAGCTTACTGACATATCCTATATCGGCCTGTTGTGACTATGAGAAAAGAGAGGATTCCTTACTTGTAGTCCATCCGTTTCTCGAATCTTTTCTGGCAATCTTCACAGCAGAAGAGCTCGCTCGCTTCTGCCTCCATTATTGCAAGCAAATAGAGTCAGAAGCGAATTTGGAGGAATCTGTAAGAGCAACGGACTAGGAACCGCGGGGTCTCATTATCATCATTATTATTGTTATTATCCAAGAAATAAAATTTTTATTCTATTATTCGACCTCCCAAGGTCGTGCCACCTGCGACAACTAACTACCAATCGCAACGAGGATCGAAGGATAAGGGGTGGAAAGGGGTGGAAAGGGCGACAGGGCGGAGCCCAGCTGCCAACCACTTGTACGACGATGCAGCCGCCATCATCTTTCACACTCTGCCCCCTTTGTGTTTGTCACCTCTTCCTCTTCTTCATCTCCTTCTTCTCTCTCATCTCCTTCTCATTTTCTGTGCTTACTTCCCCTTTCTCTCTCTCTCTCTCTCTTTTTTCGCGACACCGCTCCCATCAAGCAAATCTACCTACCAACCTCAAATCCCACCACCATGACAAACCACCCTCAAAAAGGCTGCACCTGTAGTGCTAGCGAAAGTTTTTACGATCATTCCGCAGACATCAGTCAACTTGATATTACCACTGGCTACATGCTCAATCATCATTACTCCTCTTCTTTCACCAACGACCAACCTCGCGTTGGGGCCAGCTGGAATCACATGACCGACTCTGTCCCCGAGCCGTGAGTCCTTTTTTTTTTAGTCAGCTGACGGTATGCCCCTGGCGTGATAGTAGAATTTCGGAGAATGCAGCGTCAGTCGGATCGGTCGCCCTTCCAGCTCGTGCAGAGCCGCACAGCTATTCTGTGGATCCCCAAGCCCAGCTAGTGCGCCACCCGGGCGACGACGATACGTGGCTCCGCTCTGGCACCACCACGATCCAACCACCTCCGCCCCAACTCGGGCGGAACGACTTCGAACATGGCTTTCTGGATCCCGTTGGGTTTGATTCGTCCTTGGGTTTGGACTGGGCGGTCCTGGGCGGCCACATGCAGCCGATTACAGGAGACACGAATGATGCATCCGCAACATATTCTGGTGCGGGCGGAGCCATGCCGATGAACCATTCATCCGTACCAGATGTAGCTACCTCAATATGGTCTGGCAATGCCCTTCCCAATGACTTCGATTTCAACTGGGACTCGCAAGCCGCCGCCTGGAGCAGCAACCTTGACCCGATTTCCAACAACCCGAACAGTTGCACTTCCGGCCTTGCAACATACTATGGTCCAAATGTCGCGATGCCTTCTTCCCCGGTTCCCATCGGCCCAAATCCAAGCCGATCTATTCCCTCTCGGGACCGACGTCGCCATGTCTGCGATTATTGCGGCAAGTCATATGCACGCCTGGATATTCTTCTTCGCCATCAGCGCAAACATGATGATAATGCATCACGGCACTCATGTCCCTTTCCGAACTGCACCCGGGTTGGTAGAAAAGGATTTTTGAGACTTGATAAACTGAGGGACCATTATCGTAGTAAGCACCGCAGCGCCTTACCCGAGATGCAAGTCTAGCCGATGCTTTAAAATGGGTTGAAGCTCATGAGCCGCAAAAGTGTGCTAAGCTTTCTGGTTTGATGAGAAAGAAAGACTTTTTTATTTCGTATTTTCTTCCCCGATCCCCTCCTCTTTTACCCCTTAGTCTCGTTGTGCGATGCTATCTTTGTTCCTTTTTACGCCAGCACTGGGCTATCGATTTGTATGATGCAAGGAAACATAACATCACGACCCAGCCAGCCCGCGGTCAGTCCTTCACACATTTTGTATTTTCACTTGGAAGTTTTTCGTTTTCAATTCAATTCAATACAATACCGAATTAGTCTTTTAGCAGCCATGTGAGTGACAGAGTGACATGCGATCTCCAAAGTGATACTATGTAGTAATCTCCCTCTCGTATGCGACGCTTCATATTCTAAAACTTGAGCATGATGATAAAAGTAGTCTATATTTGGTCTAGATTTAATACCATTTAAGCAAAATTTTACTAATATTTATAGAAATCCATATTAATTCGCATAACGCTGCGCAAATGAACATTCTAATCAACTATAACCTGCCAAAATGATACACTCCAATACTCTCAGGGAAAAAAAGGTTTAGTATATCTCTAAGCAAAAACACAGAACAAAAAGAGATTCAGTGACAATGACCAGCGTAGACCTCCTTCCCTCACGGTGTAGTTCACATCGACATCGCCAGAACCTGTGTGAAAAGTACTTCTGTTGAAAATAGACAATAGTTGAGACTGCGGTGATGATTTTCTTATGTATATAAAGAGGTGTTGCGTCTGTCTTTTGGAATATTTTTGTATCGCTGTCTACTTCTTTATGAGTCATTATCAATCTATATCGGCCTCTATCATACTGTATCAATCAAAATGCCTACCACAATTCTCATAGCTGGAGCCAATTGGGGTTTGTTGTATCGGTTAATTTCAAAAGAATTGGATATATATATATATTGACCGGAGATATTTAATGTGTAGGTATCGGACGTGGTCTCCTCGAGGCATACATTTCTAAGCCAAACACCCACAGTCATTGTCGGCGTTCGTGATGTTGCAAATCACCGGTTATCCCCACTATGGCTAGTGCAGTGTAAAACCACTTTTCTCTAGATCTAGTGTCGACAAGATATGAGAGAAGATGGGTCTCTGTTGCTTGGAGGCCGCAAAATCGTGAGGTTATAGGCGAACTTGGATGTTATTTGAAGCAGAGATTGTATGTAGATACTATGCTATCATTTCCCATCTGAGAAATAATAATCATAGGGAAAGGAAGTGCTACTTATATCGAACGTTTACAGGTAGTTCATACACGTTTCACAAATCATAATTTTTGATAAAGTATTTATCTTTTCTAAACTATTGTATCAGAACCCTTAAGGAATGCTAAAGAAACTCAAATATTTCAGGTGCTAGTTGCCGACAGTTCTGATGGCAATCGAATTCAAGCGGGCTCAATTCCCTTCCGGGCGATCTGAGTCTGTCACCCTGGTGCCATACAACCCTGCTCAAGAGTCCAAGAGTGCAAGGGCAACGGCCAAGCTTCCACAGCAACAGCCACCAACCAGATAAATTCATGTCCCTGGTGAGTTGAGTTTAGTTTAGTACCGGCACCGTGGCAACGGCACATTCCCACGACAGGGATTCCTGCGGGGGTAGCCTAGAAATAGCTGAATATGTGGAATTAAATAATTTCAACCATGTCCTGGGACGAACTTGGATTGTTGTCTAAGGAGGATGTTTAATATTTTTAATTCCCCTCTGTCTTATTCCTGTCATTAATATTGCTTGTTTGTCCGTCGAGTTTTATATCTTCTTTAGGGGAACGCAGCGTTCCAGCCCGTAACGTCTGGTTTGTGTGACTATCTTCCGCACGTCTTCTTAACCGTGAGCCTATGTTAGCATCTTCTCCTCGACACCATCTGTCAAACAGGTAGAATTCATTAGCAGCTTTATCTTTCTTATCTACTCGGACCATGCCATCTTCATCTTCAGGCAAGCAAAATGCTCCCAAAAATGGAGTACCATCCATCTGGAATTCAAGTTGCTCCACGAGGTCGGACTTCCTGGAATTGGTCTCTCTGAATGCTCTGAATGCTTCCTGCAGATTTTGAGATTCTTCTCTATCTCTAATCCTTTGCAGATTCAACATCTACCACTAGTTACAGCTAAGATTAACTGCTTGACGCATTTCTCCGAGTGAAAGCAATCGTGTTCTTGATGTCACTTTTGTGGTAGAGCCTAGGCGAACCATACCGACCTCTGGTATACCTAATTCTAACAGATCTTCCAAGAATTGATCGAGAGCATGGTGAACGTAACAAACCACTAGAATCTTTTCTGTAGAGTACTGGTGAATTGATTTTGTTATCAATGATCCGATAAAGGATTTTCCAGTTCCAAGAGAATGTTAGCTGAGACAAGATATATTGTTCAACTCAGTTCCCGGAGGCCCCTGGATTAAGCTGATTCTCCAGCGGAGCGTTGCTACAAAACATGCTGCCCGGGATTTGTCGAGTTTAGTGGAATTTTAAAGCTTTAAAANCATCTTGGAGATCTATCTCATGGCTGTCTTTAGGACCGACTGGGATGTTCCTAAGCTCCTTTGATACCTGATATGAAGGAGTTGATAATTTGTTCCCACGTTTCCAATGCAGTATGTCATCCTCTAAAGCTGGCTCTTGAATTTCCTTCAGTTGCTTGAGTACAGACTCATATGCAAAAACAGCGGTATTTAACTGGTCTATTTTTATGTTATTAGTGATTTTGAATTTTGGTAAGGCATTCCTCGCTGTTCCCTCTGGAACCTGCAAGCAAATTATGGGAGGAGTTTGTACCAGAAAATCCTCCTATCGGATCCATGTGGCCAAAGTGATCACACCTTGGTCAACTATTAGACATGCTATAGATTGGTGCCTCAGAAATTTAGAATTCTCTTCGATGAATCGTTTGCGTGAGTCAATAATCTTGTCTTTGAGTTCGAGAAGATCATCCTGGCATCATAACTGAAGAGACCAAGGGTCACGATCACAACATGAAATACCCGCAATGCACAAGATCCCCTCCTGCGTCTTTTTTGGACAAAATGATACTCTGGATTTCTTCACGTAAGTCGCACACCATATCCTCACAGAGTAGACGAAAATTGATTATCAATATGTAGAGCCAGATTGACCGATCTAGTTTCCCTTTCATAAACTTCAGATGATCGGCGCAAGAAAGGAGTCTTTGCCTCAAGCTCATCCCGAGTCGGCAGTATTCCAATCTTATATATCTCTGTAAATTCATTATCATGACGACCACCAGGCCTACCCATATTCGGTTTATTCGTAGTCTTAGTAGTATTAGTTATATGTATAATTCTGTGTACTCTTATATAAACATCTGGGAGTGAAGATTCGAGGAGTTGGTTGCAGATCGTGGACTCGATAATACCATAACACGCAGCGGCCCGTTCAACAGGCGGAGACACAAGCTGTAGGAGTAACCATGAGAATCCGTTAAGGTCACTATCATCTGCTTTCTTCCTTCGTCTTGACAGCTTCAACAAGTGCATTCCAGTTGTATGGAGGGTCAACTACTTTCCAAACAACCTATCGTAGGACTGTACCGCCACAGATGCTTGTCAACTAGGGAGCTTGAAGATATTTAAGTAAAGATGCTGAAGGGCTATTGAGAAACGTTGGTGTTACGTTAATCCTTAATACGGACTGTAAAGCAAGAAGTCCTGCATTGATCCCAATGAGCTTTTTGATGCATGTTGCTGGCCAGGTCCAGATTGCCTCTAGGAATATATTCAAGTTTGTGTTGGTGATATTCTGTTTGCCAGAAAGTATTCTACAAAGTAAGGTCCGCAGTCTGCTACCTCGAGTATTGTTGGATCTATCTGCCATGGTGAAATTTTAGTGGAGATGGAGAATAATGAGAAAATATATTCCTTTAATACTACCATATGTAGAACAATATAGTGGAATACGAAGTGTTGCATTAGATAGACAGGATATATAATTTATAACTACCCTCTCGAATGCGACAAGGCTTTAAAGAAAGATGGAGTAACTGGTGTTTCTTCTTGATGATCGGAGCTAAAAAATAGGAAGGGTTACACAGTTCACTTTGTCGAGACACGATTTCACTTCCTCCATGTGTACTGTGTTCAGTGACAGGATCCGATAGAGTCTTGAAGAAAGGCATACGACAAACCTAGTGATATTGGTGGCTCCGAGGAAGGGATGTGGTATTGTAAGCATGAGGCCTCTGGTGAACGCATTTGGCATATGTATGGGGGGTGGGGGAGATTTGGGAGGCCTCAAATTCGAAAGGAACTGTTGACTGGTAAAAGATAAGGAGCTGAGAACTAAATGTTCAGCTCATTAACTATATATTTAGGTTGAGATATTGAGCTTAGTTCAGGGGTTCAGGAGAATTCAGGAGAGAAAGACTTATTGGAGCTCAACCTGTCTACATATACAGCGTACTTGACCCCCGGAGCATAGCATAAGAGGAGGCAAGCAAGTTATTAGTTAATTCAGTTATATGACTACTTATTACGATTCGTGTGAATAACCTGGCAATAGTAACGATAATCAATCATTAGCGAAGGATTATAGAATCCTGGGGTCTTGGAACTTAATCAATATGATGCATTCAATGATGAATACAGACTAATGCTGTCTAACCATTCTATTTTGGCTGATCAAACACATGCGATTATAAGCATGAAAACCATAATAGATTAGTAAGCTCATTGTCTTATTGCACTGAGAGCTAGTTCTCTCTACTATCTATTTGCAGTAGATGCATATTCATTTTAGGCCCCGTTTGGATTCAGCTTTTCGCAAAAGGAGGTCCAAAAAGCTGAATCCAAACACCCCCTTGCTCCTTTTACTTTTAACCCTTATTTAATGCTTTACCCATGTAAGCTCCTTTTGACCAGGGTGATTTTTTGTATAAAAGTGTATAATATCAAGCAATTTGTTACCCACCTTCTAAAGGAAACAAACTTAGGTCCTAACCTAAGTTTACCTAAGTTTCTCTCCTTTTGCTGCTATTGCTCTGTGGTGAATTGGAGTTTCACATGTGGTATTTCCTTCATCTAAATACCAAAAAGGTTGAAGGTGCTAGTGTCGCAAGAGAATGAAGAAATGAATTGATATATCTGATTATTAACTTTACAAAGAGCAATACACCATATATATATACAGTATATAAAAGATTACAGTCCTTGTACAGTTGAGTTTGTATATCTGTATTATAGCCTATCCGCGGCATTCTGGACCTCGAGTAAAGGAACAAAATCTTGCTCCTGGGCGCCCAATATTGCCAGGTATATTTAGACACTCGAGCAAAGACTCATAAGCGGGAAGTATTGCCTGAACTAGGGGCCACATTAGGTTTTGCTCGTACTGCTTCCCCTCCATACTTTCGTTTCATAAGTACAGAGGCAAAGTAGGATATGGGATGTTATCTGTTTGACGTGGTATGTACGGGTAAGGGCAAGGAGTGTCTGGAGAAGGGAGTTGCGATGGGTTCCGGTGAATCTAGAGATTGGCAGGGATCAGGTCTCTAAGTCTAATATGAGCCATTTAGTAATTAAGGAATTTTTCGAAAGACAAAAAATTACAGTTCTATTCTAAAAGAGGTCAAAAGCTAATTTAGAGACATTGGTTAAGCTTTATTAGGAATATCAGTGAAGACGAGGAAGAAAGAGCCCCTAAAAAGGCAATTTTAGTGTCGAGCACCAATTTTACACCCTCTACCCCAGGAACCCGAACCTGCAAATCGACCCGGAAGCCAAACTCCAAGCGACTCATGGTTAGGCCTTCACTCTTGCGGAACCTGCTCATGGCGACCTTGATGCCTAATTATCCTCAACCAACGTTTCCACTGGGATCTGACCGTTGTCCTGGAAAGGACATCCTCCGATTGTTCAATTGCTCTAAAAAAGATTGATTTACATAAGGGCTCGTCGGCGTTGTCGGATCGTTCACCCTCCCATGGCTTGATAAACTGATGGAACTTTGCCTCTGCCTTGTACTATCTCGTCGTGCTAGTCCACGACCCTGGAGAGTGCTGCGTGAGTTTAACTTACTAAACTCTATATTGGCAGCAACAACCACTTTCTGATCTGACCAAAGGGCACAACCATTATATACCACATTACTACCGAGGAGTACTTGAGGGAATAGAGACATGACGGGTTCTTCCTGAGGAGGAATTTGATCATCAGGCACTTCTACTGACGAATCGTTATAGTCCTCATTTTGACCCCAGAACGGGTCTTCGGAATCGTTGAAGATACTGTGTTCTGGCTTATTTCGGACCTGTCCCTTTATTGCACTTCGCTGAACTGTCCGCCATAGCTTTAGAGCCTCACTCAAAAACTCTTTGAGGGCAGATCGAAAGTTCTCCCGAGAAGCTGGAGTAAAGAGCAATAGGTTGAGAGGTTTAGAGATTTCATCCAAGGTAGCTTCCACAAGTGTTCTAATATAGTCCTGCTCTTGAGCCTCGTAGGCAGCTAGCAATTGTACACGGAAAATTGCCTCTTTATGTGGTTGGTCAAGCTTCTTCAACACATCATCAATCGTCTTTCGTTCAGAAGCCAAAGCGGGTAAGTAATACTGTTTGAAAATATTAGAACTTAGTTTGTGGGCTATGATGTTCTCTGCCGTCGCCATGCGGATACATTGAGCTGGGATGGAGTTGGACCAAGGTGTTTTGCGAAGAGTAGCCCCGACAAAGCCAGAATCACAGAGCCTTTTCCAGTACTCATCCTGATTAATGATCAGCCTAAGAAAAATCAAGAATGCTTAGTGATGAACTTACTGAGATTGGATATTCCTGTAATTCGGTGTAAAAGAATTTCTTTGCAAGCTCGTGACATTTAACTGCCAAAGTACTGAAGTCGGCAGCTCTGTGTGAGGGTGAGTATAACCTTTCATCACTTGAGTTGTGTCATTACTCACAAGTCTTGAAGGCGAAGATTCTCTATCCCTAGCTCTCCCTTCTGCTTTTCCAACTCACTTTCGCAAAATTTTAGCGCCTGTTTAGCCCCATTCAGCTCCAAGTCCTTGGACTTCAACTCCCCCTTTGTCTCTTCCAGACTATTCTTTAAACCATCTGTTGCTTTCTTATTCGAATTTAACTGCTTCTGTAACTTTATTGCCATATTTCTATCAGATTCTGCTTCATTATTTGCCTTTTTCAATTTTGTTTGTAGGTTATCTATCTGCTTCTTTAGCTCTTCTTCTTTATTAATAGAAGAATTCCATTCTGTGTACCGCTTGCCAAACTCATCCTTTAGCGTCTCCTTTTCAGCTTCAAGGTCTTCGATATCATCTTTTGCCCCTTTTAACTCTTTAATTGTGGACCGTAGTTTCCCCTCGAGACGTTGATTCTCTTCAGCAAGTTGGTCATACTTGCTGAGATCCTTCACCTTCATGATTTTTTCGCCCAAATCCATGAGCTCCTTCCCCAGACAGGAAAGAGTAGAGCTAGAGAAGTTGGGAGAAATCCGTTCACCGTTAGCAGCACACATTTTGATTGTCTGTACTATTGCTATATGCTAGACTAGATGCAAGTGATCCTAGTTAATTGAAAGGGCCAGGCTAGGGGTTGAAAATGCTTGAAGTAGGAAGTTGTGCTTTTATAATCTACCGAGCACATGCTCCTCTGAATTGGAGTTATATAATAAAATTTAACAAGAACTGTCTGTAGTGATTGCTGTACGGTGGTTGTTGGGTTCTTACTTTAGAACATTGAGGATAATCGTATGCTTTTAATCTTCTGCATAAGAGAAAATGGGTCGGGTATCAATTCCCCACATTCACTCTCCATTATATTTCCTATAAACTGTATAACAGATTTTTGCAACAGCCTAGTCACCGGCATACACCCAAAAATGAGGCCTTACATGTGTTGGAACAGGCTACATAGGCGGGGAGGGGTAGTTGCACCAATGTAACTCCAAGAGCATGGATTTATCCAATCGTGATATGATATGGAGATGGCTTGAAGCCTGTGAGCGTTGCACTTTCATTCCAGCCTGCTCGTGATGCATTGTCTAGTAACGTAATGTGGGAGTGGGTTCTAGGTACAATGACTCACGTCATTCCTCTGATATGCAGCTATACTGCTCGCCGCATATTAATCTCGACATATGTGGGGATACGTGTCATAGTGCCAGACTACCGGGAGACAGGCAAGTTATCGGACCCAGTAACTGATTAGAACGAGGGAGGCCTCATTGTAGAGATGCAATAATAAGTCTACGTGGCAAGGAAGAACCACCATCCAGCCTCTTGGTTGCGAGCCTTTGCTTATTACAGCAAACAGAGTGAATCAAGTATGCTAAACGGAATTTTGATGCTCGTCATATGTTAGTTACTAAGCGTTTATAGCCAGCCAGGTGCTTTACGAAGAGTTTGATTAATGATTTCTGCGTTTTTGCATACAATATTATGCATCAGTAATACGACAGTGATTTGCAAAATTATGGCAGACGGTGTACTGCAAAGAGTTAAATTAGATTAAATTAGTTGTGTGAGTTTTTTGTTCTTGTCGGTTCACCTGCAGCACGTAGTGCGGTACGTATCTATACGTAATATACTAGTTGTGCTTAATCATGGTTTAATCGTTCGAAAGGGGGTGTGAGCGTTGCGAAGCTGTAACAGCTTCGCTCGCTTGCGCTACCTAATTACACACCCAATAATCTACCAACAATAAGATTAGAAGTAAGAAATTGTACAACTTATAATATTAACTAAAAAATTGTTATTTTACCATTAAGATTTAAGACAACTAAATGAGCAGATAAATTTAGTAAAAGTAATGTTAGGCTAAATGTGAAAGATTTTGAAAATGATTAGGTTTAAGTCCTTTTTGAAGGAAATATTTTTTAGTTATCAATTTTACACTTTTTTCAGCATGTTAAGTTAGTTTAGAAAAGTCCTCTAACATGTTTGAGTATTAGTAATAACTCTTTGATCGTCTGCTTCTTTCATAGTCAATATACGTTAATTGTATTTTACTCATACTTGAGCATTATAAAAAAAAGCTTTACTCACTCTACCTAGTATTATAGAGAAAAGGGTAAAGTTATTAACTTAACTTGCTCTTAGTTAAAAAACCTTCAAGTCTTTAAACTTTATTCGGTTCACAAGCGTGACAGCTAATCTCTTTGCGTTGAATAATGCGATCATTCCCCTAAAAATCATCTTCACATTCGTATCACTTATATTAGGTTCTGCTATGGGAAGTTCTGAATGAGTTGTTCTATCATGAGCTAAAACAAAATAAATGGTAGTGGCATGGATATAGGCTTGGAACTCGTGACTGTCCACAGAAGTAAATATATTTATGATTATGTTTGGATGTGATGTAGGTAGGAGTGCAGCCAAGTGATGTTTGATGAGTTCTCTAGCCAAACGGTATCTAGATTTGTATAGAGCTGGTGTTCTATATGGTATGGAAAGCTCGGAATTATCTATAGGCAGCGGTGATGGAGAGAATCACGTGACAGATTAGCATAGCCTCCCCGACCCGATTACTTTCTAAGAAGGGCTTCATAACAACATATTAGAGAGATATAATGATTTTCTCTATATTTAATACAGTAGCGATGGACTCATAAGATGAATAAATAATAAACTTTTCGTTCTAGATATTGCAAATTTGCACTCCTCTTTGTTTCCAAGGCTATTGGTGGGTGACATCAGATTTGATTCGGTATACGTGGCACTTATGTCCGTTCCGTTAGCTGGAAAGATAACGGAGAGACTGGTGAGAGACTTGCTGATTAAGAAATTACGTTTCCTCACTGAAGAATGCAGATATGCAATAACCTACGTTTTAACATTAGATCATGGATGATGGTTAGTCAGCTTGACCTAGTATGGAGAGAGCATTGCAGTTAACGTTAATTGGGTGCTGCATTGTATTTGTTCCAGCCCATACGTAAATAATGGCCATTCGTAAATGGGCTAGGCCATTTACAAATGGACTAGCCCATACGTAAATAAATCACTTTACGTATGGTCTAGCCCATACGTAAAGCGACCGCAATTTGAAGGCACTTTTGGAGGTGTTTTGAGGTCTAATTTGAAGGCATATGGCCACATTCAAAGGTGCTTTACCCCACACTGGCGGTGTAGGTTTAAATAATATGGTTCTCCCACTTTGAAACCTTCAATTCAGCTATTTTTTATTCAACATGACATCAATTGAAGCAATCAACCCCTTTCCTAACGATGTACGCTTTGCTTTTCAAGAATATATATACAGTGAAGGTTATGTTAACAAGGAACAAATCAATCCACAACACTGGCAAAGAATGCATGTGTTTTTGGATAACCCACAACTCAAGGCTGAGAACCAAGCGGATGCCAACCTGAAACATAGAGCACTTACTCTCTATGACCTTAAGGATCGTCAATTATATCGATTACCTGATTCACGCCATCCTAAATCAAGATATGTTGTTCAAGATAGTAAGGTATTTGATATTATTGTTCAAGAACATATTAAACTCCTCCATGCAGGGCGTAATAAAGTATAGCCAGTAATTGAACAAAATTACCATGGAATCAAGCGTCATGACGTTGAATGGGTCCTCAAAAGGTACAAGAACTGTACCTTAAACAAGCCATCTGCTACTAAAGCTCCACTCAAGCTTATTGTTACTGAAAAAGCATAAGAACGCGTTCAGGTGGATTTGATCGATATAAGACATAAACCTTCTGGCAAATATAAGTGGATATTGCATATCAAGGACCATTTTACAAAATATTCACAACTATACCCACTCAAAAGTAAAGAATCCATTCCAATTACACATGCCTTTGCTCAATTTATTATGGCATTTTTTCCTCTAAAAATTGTTTAATGTAATAACAGCAAAGAATTCAAAGGTGCCTTCTTAATCATATTACACAAATATAGTATTAAACTTATCAATGGGAAGCCTCGAACACCTCAAACTCAAGGCCTTGTTGAACAAGCAAATGGAGTGGTTGAAAGCAAAATCAGAGCCTGGAAAATGGATAATGGCTCAACTGAATAGGTTGATGGATTAATGGAAGTTACCTTGGCCATGAACCTTCAAAAACACTCAACAATTGACTGTCCACCTATTGAATTATTATTCAGGGATTGTAGCACTCAATTCAAGTGGTTAAACAGTCAAGAACACAAAGATATGAGCATTAGAGTGCTTTAAGAAGATCCAAATTTACCTCCAATTTTGGAGTAAGATTTGGAGCTTGAATTACCAATTGATCCACAATTATTAACCATGAACAATTCAAGGGTTAATATTGATATTCAGCCACGGCCAGGTTCTCAAGTTACCATGCAATTCAGCCCTGAAAGTGGCTCAGAAATCAATGTTCAAATCACTCCACCAATCAGGAATTCGCTTGAACAGTGGTATGATGCTAAAACCAATGTTCAAGCAAGTATAGAGGTTGAATCTCCTACTACTAGAGCTACTACTAGAGCTACTACTAGAGCTACTACTACAGCTACTACTACAGCTACTACTACAGCTACTACTACARCTACTACTACAGCCATTACTACAGCTACTACTGGAACCATTGCTACCACAGCTACTACAGCTACTACAGCTACTACAACTACTACAGCTACAGCGTTTCAATCAACAGATCCAGTAATTCAACAAGCTCAAATATCGACTCAAAAAGCAAGGACCAGAATGGTGGAAAAGTACTCAAAAAAACATGATATTCAACACTTTGAACTTGGAGATATCGTTACAATTAAGGTTCCTAGGGAAGACAGAACAGCCACTGATAATCGACGGTTATATGGCCAAATATTAGCTGAACCACACCCTTATAGATATCAAGTTGTTACTCAATCAGGAGTCCTTGAACGCTTGATGCCTACTAAGGAATTAGGGATAGTTGACCAGAGCCTATGGCCAGATATTAGCTTTCCAGAAACCACCAAAAAGGTTACATTAACTGCAGTAGCTAGGGAGGCATCTACTAGCCAGCGAGTTAGTATATCATGCCAGTGTAAAGGTCAGTGTAGCACCAAAAGGTGTCGTTGTTTTAAAGAAGGAAAGGATTGTACAGTACACTGTCATAAGGATGAGCATGATTGTGGAAGGTTGTCAAGGCTAGCTATTCGTACTGAACGAGCCTTGATTGAACCACCTGAAAGCTCCAATAACAACAGGAGGAAGCGAGCAAGGGCAAATACTCGAGGTAATGCTGTTAGTTTAATAGGTGAGGGTATAGTAGTTGATTTAGACTAGAGTAGCATTCGAATAACCTTTCAAAANGTGCCTCCAAAAGTGCCTTCAAATTGCGGTCGCTTTACGTATGGGCTAGACCATACGTAAANGTGATTTATTTACGTATGGGCTAGTCCATTTGTAAATGGCCTAGCCNATTTACGAATGGCCATTATTTACGTATGGGCTGGAACAAATGTTTTACCCTCAAAGTGACAAACAAACAAAAGTCCAAAATCAAACATTAGAATATTATTTATAAGTATTTTGTTTATACAAGCAAAACAACTAAGTATTGAAATTAACTCTTGCAAAATTCATATATAATAATAATGTCCATAATATTACTAGTATAACTCTCTTCTACAATATATATAATTATGACCTTAAAATCCAGGTCAATGTCAAGGATAACATTATAAAGGGGAGAGTAATTATTATATAAGAAAGAATAGAAATATTGTAAAAANGAAAGAGAAACAATGATAAAGTAATAATAAGAAGTTATAAAAGTACAAAAGAAGTATTATAACAAAAAANCAAAAGCTAATAACATTCAAGATAAGTAATTTTATAATAGTATTTACAAAGAATCTACAATAGCAAAGACTTAACAAGAAGTTGTTAGATTAATATTTAAGACCATTAAAGATAATCTAGGTTATAAGTAATAACCTTATGTATAAACTAAAGTTACTTTTTAAAATAAGAGTATACTTAGTCTTCTATATATCCCTCCTTGAATTATATTACTATAAATCTAGTATAACATTAAAATTCTTAAAAGAAAAGGTTATTAATAATGAAAATAAATAAGAAGTCAAAGTTATCTTAGATTATAAAGTCAAGAAGAATAAAACTCAATAATACTTTATAAGGTAAAAANGGATTCTTATCAACAGAAGATACTTAAGAGTTGTTAAAGTACTTGCAAAATACTATGAAAGAAACTTAAAGAGTATAAAAAANCAATATAAATAACTACTTATAAAAGAAGTAACTTCTTTAAAATTAACATAGTAGAAAGTTATAAGGAAAAGGGGTAAGAAGTAAAAAAGGTTAAATTAAGACTAAAGTATTTAAAGGTAAAGAGTTATTTATTTAGTAATAATGCTTATAAGTACTCTTATACTTATACTTCCTCTTCTTTAACAGAAGGTTATTATCTTCTCCATTACCTTTGTTATTATTATTATTATCTCTACTACTATTACTATTACTATTAACAAGGTTATTAAGTTAAACAAAAAANGGTTGTAAACTTATTATCTTCAAATCAAAGATGACATCTTGAAGAAGTAAAAGGAAGACTAAGTATAAGGCTAATAAAGAACATTATACTAAGAACCAAGACTAGGATAAACATTATCAACTTAGAATACTTGTTAATAAAGCAAGCAAAGTAATAATAAGGAATAACAAGGACATTATCTTTTTGTACTCTTAAAAGATAAGAGCAAGTAAGATAATGAACTAGAGGAATAAGAGAATTATTGTCATTGTTATTATTTAACTCTTTTGACTTATTTAACTTAATATCCTCTAAAGAGGATATATCTTCATTAAAGGATATATTGTTATCAAAGAGATTTGTTTATAAAATATTAATAATATACCAGTTAAAAGAAAAANGAAGAAAAAANTACTTATTATCTCTTAAATAATATTATTTAAAGTTTTAAAGTAGTTATCAACATTCCTTAAGATCTTATTAACTATACTTAATCTATTATTATTTATCTTTTTCTTCTTGATTTCTTAATAAAGTATATTCTTAATATATTTAGTATATTCACATTATACTACTTGAAGGGTAATAGCAATTATAATATTACTTACTATTATTTAGTTAACAAGTTAGAGTAGCTTATTTACATAATGATAATATTCCTTAAGAACTTTTCTACACTTTTTNATACTTATAAGTATACTCTTTATACTTATTATTAATTTATAAAATAAAACACTTAAGATTAGGTTAAGTAGATAAAGACTTGTTATATTATAAGTAATAAGGATATATAAGTTTTTTATATTTCTTAATTATAATAAGTTAATCATATATTAATCAAAAAGTTAACAAAGGTAAATAAAGGAAACTCATTTAAAAGTTAAAAGATTTAACAAGAAAGACTATAAAAGTTAGTTGAAGAGCTCTTAACATGTTGAAAGAGAGAAGAATAAAAAGGAAAGAAGTAAAGTACTTATATAATCATAATTAAAAGCAAAGAATAATAAACAATAAAATAAATATTTATACAATATTATTTAAAGCTTAACTTCAAGTTTCAAAGAATTAAAGAAGAGGAAAACTTACCTTATAAAGATGATAAATAAGATGATAAAAAGAGAAAANGAAGAANGAAAAGAAATAACAGAAAAAGTTTATATAAACTTTTAAAAACATTAGTAATTATACATTATACTTTGCTTATTTGAGAACTTTAGAATATTTATTAATCTTTACTTAATTTTATAATAATCTAAGAATTACTTTATAAGATTATTATACTAAGAAGACACTTATGTTTGATTATGATCAAAAAGCTTAATATTAAGAATAACTTTATGTTTATTATATTTAAGCATTTTGTATTTACTTTGTTTAACTTTATATTATTAACAATAAAGAGAAGTAAATAAAATATTAAATCTTTACTTAAGACTTATACCTTTTCAGAAAGACTAGAAGAGTTAACAACTAGAAGGTATAAGAGAAATAACAAAGTTATGTTTATATATATGTATAAAGCTTGTTATTAATATAGAAGACTTGTACATTATAATATCAAAAGGATACTAAAGAAGTATATTAACTCAAAAGTATTATAACATTAAGTTATTAAACAAAGACATTATTTTAAAACTTTTACATTTGAAAGAAGTATAAGATTCAAGAATAATCTTTGTATTTATAAATCTTAGAAGAAGTGTTAAAGGATGTTAAGAGCTTGTAACTCTTGAGGATAAGAGCCTTAAGAGGAGGGGATAATGTTAAAGCTTGGATCACAAAGCTTAAGAAGTATATATAGTATATTAAGTATATGAACAGAATATTAAGATAAGGGCTTGCTTTAAGAATACATAAGACTTAACATATATAAGGGTAACTTAAGCAGTTATTATGATTTGGATTCTTTAAGAATTAATTTAGAGAATAGAATAAGCTTAATTGTTAGTGTTACTACTTCCTTGATTATAATTCACTATCTTTACCTTAAACTTAATCCATAACAGTTATAAGTAAAAGATAGTATAAGTAGACAACTGTCAAAGTATAAAACAACTTAAGTAGTAAAATTAACATAAAGATTCAATCAAATAATAGAGTAAAAGGAAGTAGAATAATAAGTAAAGGAAAAGGAACTTAAGGATTAGCTTAAGTATATGCAAAGTCAAAACTAACATCTAAAAAATAAGATTTAACAAGTTTAAGGTAAGTTAGAACATTATACTTGAATATTAAAAGCTAAAGTTCAAGAAACCAAGTTTGAAAAGGAAAAGGTCAAAGCTAAATATAACTTATTCTTTCATCAGAAATAAGAAAAGAAATTTAAAGAGATAGAATCTTAACTTCTTGTTAAAGGAAGTAAAGTTATTCATAATCTTAATAAGCTTAAGAAGGATATAAAAGCCTTTAAAAAGAGTATGTCAACAAATAACTTGTTCATCTTTAAATGACTTAATGAAGTAAACTGTATAACTTTGCTGAATAACCTTGTAGAAGTTTACATGTTGATAAATGATAAACTTCTACAAGGTTTAACCTCTTTAAAATCTCTTATACTCCTTCTGAATGCCTTCCTTGTTAACTATATATATAAAGCCTTATTTATAAATCTATTCTTCTTTTTGAGGAAAAGGCTTAGAGATATTCTTCTTAATTCAAGGTTAGATAATCTACTAAATGAAATATACAATTGTATACAATAAAGTAAGTATATTCAAGGTTTTAAGAGATAGTTGAAAAAACTAACTTAAGTAATACAATAAACTAAGAAGAGGCTTATATCTAATACTCTCAGACATTAAAACTCTTATTACCTCTGTTAAGAAATGATATAACAAGTCAGGAAAAAGACTTATATCATTAGATGTCTAAATTAATTTCCAAGATTACAAACTTGCAAGTTATACATTTCTTAGAAGGTTTAGCTTGATATCTAGTTTAAGGCAAAGTCAAAGTTAACTCTGAAAGCAAACTTCAAAGTATATACCAAATAACAATGAATATTTCTTACATGATATAGACAAGAAAGGTAATTATAAAGTATTATACTTTAAAACATTTAAGCCAGTTAGCTTTTAACCTAGAGAGTGAAGATCTTATTCCATATTCTTCAGTAAAATTCAAGGAATTTAAGGATCAACTTAAAGGCAAACTTATTAACCTAATCATACATCTACTTTTGTAAGTCTACAAGACAAACAACGCTAAGGATTATGACTAAGGATCAGTATAAGCACTTGCAAAGGTGTAGCTTGACAGTAGAAAACTTACTTAATAATATAATTGTCCTAAAGACAATTTAAAGTAGGAAATGATGTAAGAGTAGATTATATAATACTTACTATCAAGAAATTAAAGACTATACAATAAGACATTGCCAAAATTCAAGATTCGCACCTTACCTTGTTGTGCTGAAAAAGAATTTCACTCGCCGTCAAACCCCATTATCACAACACTCAAAGCTCTCCTTAGACATTTATCTACTTATCAAGTCGATTAATACAAGTAAGATATCAAGTCATCGAAACATTATAGCCTTAGCTACCAGAAAATATTATCACATGACTATATATTGTTAGAATGCAAGGTTGAATTGTATGCTGAGAGGGATAGAATTGCAACATGTAAAGAGTTCTTAGACAATATTAAAGCTATATCATCTCCTGTCAAAGACTTCCTTTATACAGAGTATTCAATGAGAGGAATAACCATAACTCATTATACTTTACATCAGGATATTCATGATCACAAGACGAGGGATCCTGTGATAAGACTCTAATGAGCAAAAGGCCTTGAGCGCACAAACCTATGGGATTGGGCTCGTAAGGGGAACACAACGAGTACCTCAGCAAACTAGGAAACTATAGCCACAGCGCACAGGGCGCCAAAACGGGACTCGTACTATAGTGGTTAGGCTTTGGTCGGGCTTTGGTCGGGCTTTAGTCAGGCTCTGCTCAGGTTTGCTCACCCTCAGCTCAGGTTATAGTAGCAACAGCTCAGGTCCAAAGACGGAAATAGAAATTGGTTATGTCGAGATTCCAATATCGAATTTCCTGTTATGCCCTTCAAGCGTCTGCTGATGTGCGCCTCAATGGTTTCTAATACCAACAACCATATCGATATATGATAGCCTTTGCTTCTATTGCATGTTCTTTACTTCACTTATTGTTGGACTGAACACAAGGGTAGAACTATATATTTGTAAAGAAGCTTGTTCAATTATCAATCCATGACTAAGGATGAACCTCTTGGTATTATTCAAGAATCTAACAAGTTGAGAGCTTATACTAGGTTATAACTGGGAGTGTTTAATACTTGAATACAATCATAATGCTGTAGACATACCTAAGTAGTTTGGAAGAGCTTTCTTATTGATTGTACTCTGTCTGAGAGTTTTCCTAGAAGAGATAAACTCTCAAGTTAATGCAGAATATAGTTGTTGAAGAACTTTTAAGCTATTTTGTTGTCTGCTAGCTCTTTCTTGAAATCAAGACCTTTGTTGTTTATGTTATAAAGATAGTCGATCTAGTATAAGCAAGAGTATTGTATTGAAATTAGTAGGTTAGGATTAAGTAACTTTAAATCTTTTAGGTTGAACTTATAGTCTATAAGATTGTAGATGTTTCTTTTCAAGTTTGATATAATGTTAATTAAGTGTTTATAGATATTTATATGTCCTCAAAGAGTTGTGCTCTCCTGAATCCTTGATTTGAAATTGTCCTTTATATAATCCTTAACTGATTAGTGGATTAAAGATATTGTTTCTTCAGTGATTGTTAGAAACGAATTGTATTTGCTAACAACTGTCTATGTTGTCTTTAATAACAAATTAACAAGTATAACAAGTTCAGCAAGAGAGAGTAAGCGATATACGAAATATGTAATGATTAGGATATCCTTGTAATATTGTAAATTTCTCTTTAAACTACCCTTAATCATGTTCATTATATAACTGTATAACTCTGACAAACCAAAAAGTATCTCTTTGATCGTATTAAGAGTATATTCTCCATCTAGTAATTTGTGATATTTATCCTTTTTATCAAGTTCTTTAAAAACAAGCTATACTCAAAGGAATGTATTCTTAGTTTGTTTATAAACCTTAATCTTGATTTACGCTAAAACATCTTTGGTGTATTTTTTTNCTGTTTATAAGGGTAGAGTACTTGTAGTTGATTAATTGATAAACTAATATATTATTATAATATTTATATATTTTTAACTTATGTATTATTTAAAGTACAAAGTATATTTGATATAGTTATTAAATTACTTAAGATATATAATTATAAGAGTATTTTTAATCTTTTAATATGTTAATCAAAAATATATAAATATAGAATTTTATAATATTCTCTTCTCTTTAAATATTATTAAATATTATAATTTTAGATTAACAAATTTATTGTTAAAAATCTTTAATAATGATCTTAATATAGATATATATTTTAGGTTTTATAAGTAATAACTATGTTTTTGTTATTTTGTNAAGGCTTATTAACAATTGAGGTTAAATAATAAGTTATACAATATATACTATATTATTATTAAGACTAGTAATTATATAATAAGACAGAAAAGACATTAACTTTTATAGTTAGTTAAAATAATCTAAGTTACAAAATTATAATAATACTTTTATTCTTAGGAATCTTAGTATTAGAAAAACCTTATAATGTTAGTTAGAATAACTTTATAGAAGATTATACTAATTCTTTGTATTTTTATCTTTATTTTTATATTAATACTTTTTTCAAATAATAAAACTAAGATTTCTTAGTCAAAGTTCAGTATTACTTTGTATACAAAAGTATTACTTTTATATATTAATTTATAAAAGACTTAGTATATAATACAAGGGTGTTTAACAAGTAGATTAAGCTTTAAGTATTATTATAAAATTTATAAAGTATAGGCTTAAGAAAGATAAAGTATTAAAGAGTAAATAAATATGCATAAAGGTATAAAACTGATATTTTACTTTAACTTTTCTTAATATAAGAATTAAACATTTAATTATATACTAAACAATTTCTTATTTATCTTTTATATTTTTTAAGTATATTACTTTTTATTATCATTTTCAAAATAGTCAAGATTATTCTTGTTCTTGTTTTACTTGTATAATTTTATAACATTGTTAATGTACTCCTTTCCTTAACTGTTAATATTAGTATTATCACTGTTAACAAGATCTTGATTTTACTAAGTATTAAAAATAAGATTTATATAGTAAACGCCTCTAAGGTTTACAAGTATCTTAATCCTCTTAATACTATGGTTCTAGATATTATAATTGTTGGATTGCCTAAGGCAAAATGTACAATTAACTTCTTTTATGATATTTTAATCCTTAGTCTAAATATAAACAACTTATTTGTAGTTAAGTTAACAACTTAGAATTTCTTTGATAGTAGTNATATCTTTTGTTAATCATATCTTCTTTTAATATAATAATATTATTATTTATGCTTGCTTTTATATTATTATTAAAAGTAGATCTTAAACAAATAAAGGGTTTGGTAATGATATGGTAGTAGTGAATATTGTTTGTGATAAGAGTACAGCTGGATGGTATTTATACTCTGACAATTATAACTTATTTAGTCGGACAAATGTATAAGCTAGTTTCTGTTAAGACTTCTTAAAATGCTCTTAGAAAGTCAAGGTTAAGTTTGGTAGTATTTTCTTCTAATTTTACATTTTTTTTTTATTAGCTTTATAAAAGATTAGATAATTAATAAACCTTAGTATTATTATTTATTTTGATTATAATAATATTTCTTTGATTAAGTTATAATGTAATAGTATGTTTTATAATATAATCTTATAGATTTAAAAATTATTTATATTTTAATTCACAAAATTAAATTATATTCTTTATAAAATTTATTCTTATTATCTTTAGCTTAAGATGTTATTAAAAATACAAATAATACTAGAATTATAATTAATATCAAAGTTTAAAAATCAAAGATTTATAATGAAACTTATACTAAAAGTATTTTAGTAATTATATTGAAGGTTGTAAATTATATATTTGGAAAGAAAGAGGTTGTTTAAATGCTTAGTTATATTAATTTTGGTTATTAACAATATGTTTTAACAGTTAATTCTTTAAAATTATAACTTTTACAAAGATTAAGGATTAAGATTGTCTATTTTCAGATTAATTCATAATGTTAAAGTATATTGTATATACTTTTGAACTTAGTTAAAATGCTTTTAAGTATTACAAAGTAGTAAATGTATATATACAAGTACTTTAGGTGTTTACTCAATTATTAATATTTATATTGTAATGTAATAAGTAATTAGATATACTGTTAATCCAAGAAATTAACTATGCTTGATATTAGAATTAGCTTGAAGGTAGTGGATTTCTAGTTACTTTTAATCTAATGATGTAGAAGGTTATTTATGTTAACTAGATTAGCTTTTTCTTAGTTATAAGTACTCGACTAAAGGTAGAGTTAGTATTATGTTATAAGGTTGTAACTTAAGAACTTCGAGGATCAAAATCTTCAAAAGCTTAAACTTAATGGTTTAAATAAGAATAAAAAACATATTATATTATCTAAGTAGTAAGGTGGTTAACATTTGATAAGTTAGAGTATCTTGCAAAATGATAGTTAGTCCTTATTTATAAGATTGTTAATCAAGAAAAACAATAAACGAAAGTAAGGTTGTTTGAGAGTTAAGCAATTGAAGTTAATCTTATAAAGTGATAATAAGGAAACTTAGTATTACTTAGGTTAATGTACTTCTTGGTATAATCTTACGACGAAGGTATACTTGAGGAAATAGGGTTAGAACTTAGTGAAGGATTGCAAGATAGTATTATGAATATTATGCAAGCAAAAGTGTATTTTAAGCTAATTAATCAAAATATTAAATAGGAACTTAGACTAGTAAAAGCAATGGTTGTGAATTTTATAAGAGAATTGATTATAGACTTGTATGTTACATTTTAAACAAACTTACTTTTATAATAAGTAAAGATTTTAATGTAATTATCATTTTACACAAGGTTAGATGATTATATTAGTTGAGGATAATTTATGTTTAACATGTTTATAATGGATATAGATATTAAGGAATGACTGAAGACAATTTTATACTACTCAAAGGTGTTTGTACTTGATTATATTATGCAAACTTAGGAGAGGAGTAAAGATTAGTTGGATAAGGTATAATTAAGCTTAGCAGAAGTTAATCTTGATTAGCTTTATGTAAACTCAGATTAGTAGCTTGTTGTAAGGATGGATAAGTAGAGGTATAAGTTTATTACATGAGTTGATATAGTCTAGTAAGTTTTGATTGTTAGTAAAGAGTTTTTAAGAGGATAAGGTAAGATTATAATCAAGGTTATTAAAGAATTACTTTAGGCTTAAAGAGAAACTTAACTTATTATGGAATTGTTAACTTTTTNCTTATTACATTATTATATTACTGAAGTGTTAGCATTTCTTTACTTTTTNAGTAGTTTTTTNAGAACAAAATATTTTCTTGAAATACTACTTGTTAACTTGATTAATTCTTAATTTTGTTATTTGTTATAAGGAAGATTATTGATCATTGTAATAAGGTTATAGTTTGTGAAGAGTAAATTTACAAGCTTAGAGGATTTCCTCAAAGTAGTAAAGTGGTTATAAATATTCTTAATATCTGACTTTTAATTGTGTTTCCTTATATGAAATCCTTTTGAAAACAAGAGGTTTAAGAAATGTAGACAGATAATGTTATATTATTATTAATTCAACGTTATATAGATAATAATGTTTAGCAGTATACATTATCTAGTTATAAACTCTTCTGACTAGACAATGAAGTGAAGAGGATAGAACTTAGACTTGACGTTGAGGATATACTTTTATGCTTTATATTTTAGTTGGACAACTTAGAAAGTATTTGAAGAAGTATTATTAATAAAACTTAAGAAAAAGGGTTCAAAGAGTTTTAAGATACTTTTCTTATTATTCTTAGATAATAGAATATAATAGTAATGTTTAATAAATGTATTGAAGGTGCTTAGAAATGTTTAGTTGATTGGTAAGACAAGGAAATGAACATGGATTATATCTTAGCAAAAACATTTAAGATTTAGGTTATAAACTAGTTTGTATTAAATAATTAATGTTTAAGAGTTTATAAGAAATAAAAGATAAGATCTATATTATATAAATAAAAAAANTAAAGGTAAAGACATTTAATCTTAGTATAATTAAGTATTAAATGGTTTTACAAATTTTATATAATTATAAATAATAATTTTAATTAATTAATTAAGGTTAAATAATCAGAATAACTAATTATAGTAATGATTAGGATAAATAAACATAGAAAAAAACATAAGTGTAAAAANGATTATAAACAAATAAAGGATATATTCAATTAAAAAAAAATGAAATTA
>NCSJ02000404.1:0-36136 GCA_002812745.2 Scytalidium lignicola | reverse complement strand
TAAGGAGGTCCCTGAAGCTATAGATAATATGGAAGAAGTGATTTTGGAGAGGGAGATATAGCATAATATAATTTAGCCTACAATTAAGAGATTAAGGTTTTCAAGATCTTAATTACAGCTAAACTATATAGGAAGTTGATCACCGTCAGCTTACTTGGCTAAGGATGGATTGGGTTAGCTCAATGACTCTTAAATTTGAGAATCTTCGGTACCTCTCCCTCGCCCAAGTTGACTCTGCCCAATGCCCAAGAGGCATCGTCAACTTGTACGCCATTGGATTTGAGGTCCCATACTGGTGTATTCCCCACTGAGTAATACCATCCACCGCTAGTGCCAAGCCACCTCTTGAACTTGAGTCTTTTTTTTTTGTGTTCTGGCGGTGAGTTTCCCCTTTCTGCTGTAATCTTTGACCGCCAATCGAGACGCACTATTATTAAAGGTGGCTGGCCGTGCCCCTTATCATTAACCTTAAAGCTTGAGGATTAAGGATTGAGGCATGAGGTACTTTTGAGTTCCTGCCAGACTCTGCCCATCTATGCATGGGTGAGAAAAGGCACGAAGGAAAGAATCGCGGCAGACTCCGAGTGTGTTACGTGCTACACTGTATTATTGTAATTATGATCTCCTCCCCTATGACGCTGGGCATGTCACTTGGTATCAAAAGATCGTTCGCAAGCATATCCTCAGCCAGTTATTGAAACAGTCAATCATTAAGTCATCGATCACAAACAAAGTTTTTTTNGCCTCCTGTCACTTGTTTAGACAGGCAAAAAAGGGGATATTATTATTCAACCCCCGAAAACCTTCCTAAGCTCCCCGCTCGCCATGTCAATAACATCCACTCGTTGACTACTTAGTTCGGCCTTGGTCTCAGACCAAGTACCAGGATCAACAGCCCTCGTCCCCTCCTCAATCACAAAAGTCCTAAACCCTTCCTTCGCAGCATCAATCGCCGTAAACTTAACGCAGTAATCAGCCGCAAGCCCGACGACGTAGACATCCGTGATGCCCTTGCTCTTCAACATCCCGCTTAACCCACTATCCGAGATCCGTGGCTTCTGCAGCGGGTCGAAGAAGGCTGAGTACATCTCGACCTCCTTCCTCATGCCCTTGTCCACCACCGCGTCGATTTTGGACCGGTCTAGCTCGGGGACGAGCTGCGCTCCAGACGTGCCTTGGATGCAGTGATCGGGCCAGAGACGGGACTCGTACGTTTCGGAGGGGTTGGAGGGGTTTATTACCGTCGTGGTGGAGATGTATGGCGATGCGCCTGGGTGGTTGGATGCAAATGAGATATGGTCTGATGGATGCCAATCTCGGGTTGCAATTTTCATTTCGAACGGGTAAGTTAGGAGTTTGTTTACTGTCGGGATGATATCCCTTCCATTGGAAACGGCGAGGGAGCCATTCTGTGTATTTGAGTTAGTAAAACGATATATATATACATATTATATGTGAAATGGTTCTGGCCAGAACGTTGGATGTGTTATGGTTCTTACTGGTGGACAGAAGTCTTCCTGTAGGTCTATTATGAGTAATGCGGGCTTAAACTCTTCAGCTGCCATGATCTCCTCTATATTTCTCACAAAAGCTTAGAAACTAAGGTTGGGCTTATAGGAGGGGCATGCACTTGTAGTTCAATCCGCCGTTATCACCAGCCCTATCATCATGTGATCCCTATTGCATCCTGATAATATACATTTTCACATATCATCAATAAATTTTGACTGAAGGAATAAAGTTGATAATCAAATACATTTTCATGTCACGCTTAGATTACAGGTTCAATTCTCAACAAGAAATGAAGATACAAAATGTGCCTTTCTGTTATGTTAGCACAGAGACCATTTTTAGATCAGCCCCTCACAAATCCCATCGAATTCTCTTCTACTTTAACAATACCTACAAAGCATTAACGCAGTTATCTCTTCTCCTATTTCTATGCATGACTTGAAAAGTCCACTTGCAGAACCTCTCTTCCCAAGCAGGGAAAAGCAGTAGCTCAACTCGCTCAGCGCACCCACTAAGAAAAAGCTAATCATAAATTTCATAACCGTTGTATGCATGCAGCCAGACCATCGCTCATGAAAATACAAAAGCACATCAGTCTCTTTCTCCCTCCCAAAATTTGAATGGCCAAAAAAAANTTACACTTGTTGTAGAATTGAATAAAGTGAAAGGAAGTTTTTTTCYTTTTCATCGGTCTAGCCCGAGAAAAAAAATTATGCAAGCCAAAACTTNGTCCACCAGCAAAAGTGGTATTGGAAATGCAATGAATGTCGCAGCAGAATAGAGATGTAAACGCTAGAACCAGCCTTGCAATAACTTCCAAACCCATTATCTCACGCTTCATAACGCAACTGAACCCTTAAAGCACTTTTCCAAATATGCCTTATCATTATTTCATCTCCGTGTCGGGGTTATCATCAACAGAATCATCCGTTGTATCGCTTTCTACATCAATCGGGCTTTCCGGCTGCTGGACTGCAGTGAAAGACATCAGTCTGGTATCTGGGAGAGTAGCAATTGGCGTACTGTTAGAACTGTCTTCAGACTTCCTAGCTTTACCATCCTGGCTTGCAGTTCGTTCCCTCGTACCTTCCAGAGAGCTCGATAGTGTTGGTGTATTAGCTTGACTGCCTCCTCGCTGTCCATGGTAGTGAATTACTTGTGGTGGTGCTTGACCTGCTTGTGTTCCTAGCAGGTGTTGTGGATATGGATGCAGATCCTGTGAAGATGTAGAGAAGGTTGACACAATTGGCTGCTGATAACCATTGTTGCCATTGCTTGGAGTGGGTGTGTGTCCATAAGATCTGCTGTGCTCGGCTTGGGTAGGTGTGCCAACCTCCGCTGCAGATGGACTGAGAAGCTGATCCGATGACTGGGCAGTTAGGCTGTTCAAACCACCCCGGATATCTCGCAATAATCGAACATATTCTTCAGGGACAAGCCCGCTCTCCTGAGTTTTAGGATCCTCTGCTACAAGCCATCCTTGACCATGACGATATGACACCCAAATGACTTGTCCCTCTACTAGTGGTAACTCGTTCTCGTTCTCTCGCTCGAAATCAAAAAGTGCTACCGCCTTGCCATGCATCTCTTCATCTGGTGAGGCAATTGTGAATTGGTAATCTCGTGAATATCTAGACTCATTACCTCTCGTTAGGCTGGGGGAGGAAGCCCCGCTCGACACGTCTGACTCGGAATAATAATCCTGCCCCGTTTCATCTGTGTAGGATCTCTTTGGCAATGTACCAGCAAAATGTGAATCTCTTTGACCAGGAACGTTGTATGGAGCTAATGTGGAATGGCGCGCCTGATCCGGCGGATATGTGACAACTTCTCCGCCTGGTCCATCAGGCTCGTCACCCTGGTTCACGTAATATCTTTCGCTGCCATCGCCTTCTGTACCAACGAAGTATCCCCGATCTTGCTCAAAGTTCTCCTGACTGAGCATACTTGTAGTGCGTTCTCCATCTTCTCTTCCACTTCGACCTCTTCTGTGCCCCCTACTTAAACCCCCGGATGATTTATGTTTCCTGTGTCGTGAACTGACAACAACTGGACTCTGAAGATCTTCATCTTCACTCCATGGTGGACCATCGCCAAAATGTATAGGGGGCAACTGTTCTCCCTTCTTTAGGCCGTCTGTGATTCCCCAGGGTACCGGTTCCCAACCTCGGCTATCCCATGCCGTAGGAGGATCTGATAACCGCTTCTGTGATTCACTGGCTGGTGTTGAAAGACCAGACGGCGGATTGGATGGCTCTGGAGGTGGTCCATAGTGCAGAGGATGAAATGTTGAATAAGCAAAATCTCGTACTAGAGTGTATGAGAGGCTGGAATGAAACACCGGGAACACATGTGATGGAGGCCGCGATCGTGAATGACCGGAGTGATTCGAATACTGAGATAGTCTGTTCTTCGAGGCGTGTGATGGCGGTCTTGGCAAGGTTGTGCGTCGAGAAGGCGGGGAAGTAATTAATGGTGGTAATGCAGGATGGTTTGGATTTGTCGATGGAGAAGATACTGGCGACGGAGATGTCGCAGGAGATGGCGTGGCATCCAACGTGGGAGAGATGACGGCAGCCATCTTGATGGAATGGACCGGACCTTCTCCTCAAGTCGCACAACGAATGGAAGAGTCTCAAGACCGCGTCCTTGCTTTAGCTCAGTCTATCCTGCCTGATCCCACACAGCTTGCCCAGCAAGCCGTTATTGTATGAGTTCAAGGCGATGCTCTAACCAAGTCACGGTCAAAGCGACTCGCAAATCACTTTCTCTTGGAGCTGTCGCAGCTCACTCAATTCGGCTCGACTAGAAACGTCGACACGTAGAGAGGTAGCGAGACTACAGTAAGGCTGTTAAAAATGTTAGGGTGTTGCGCGACCGACACGCTTGTCACACTGGTTGAGGCAATGTTGGAAGTCCAGGAAGAGATTGGAGTCCGTCAAGGCCGTTGGATAGGGCTGAAGACCAGTTTTTTGAGGGCCGCGACGGAAAAGATGTGGTCGTTGGTCGTTTGGACGGAGCCTGGAGAACGGGCTGCGAGACCCCACTGACGTCCGATCTGGCCAATTGCAACAGCAATGCGCTTCGATCACGATACCTTCAGGCTGGCGGGATCGAGCTGCGATGAGGTCCACTAAATAGACAGTTGCAAGCTGACCTGGGTGGAACTGCTCGCGCTGAGAGCGCTTGAGCAGCGCAACTGGTGCTGGACGACTGGACTCGTGTGAGCTGGCGAAGCGCCGGGAACGGGCAGACGCTCTCTCCTCGCAAGACACTTTAGGACACAGGACCTGGCTTATTAGTAAACTTTATCGTTTACTATCGACAAGGCGCGCACACCCCGCGGCACGTTGCCCAAAGATGATGCCTACGTTCGAGCGTCGACCAATCCTGTGATCTTGACACGTGATTGCCAGCAAGAATGCTGCGCGAACGGTTTGGAAAGGGAAGGAATAATAGAAGCCCCCTTTGAGAGAGTTGGGGCAGCAGGATAAAAAAGTTATTATGAATTGCGATGGCTGCGCCGACCCGACTGAGGCATGGAAATGTGGGGACCCGCTTTGGATGCACCTGAGGAATCTATTTCGAGACACGGCCTATGTTTCAAGTCCGGCGCNNGCCAATCAGCAGCGGCCAGTGTTTTGGCTGGCTGCCGGGCGCTGGTTGTTGCCTCTCTCCTCGCGAGACGCCTTGTGCAGAATGAGAGCAGAACGAGACAACATAGATAAACAAATAAATATCGTGTGCCAGGTGCAGTGTCAGATGTACATATGATTTGTCTCACATGCCAATTACGACAGTAAGAATGACTCGGGGATCAGAACTTGCCGCTGCCGGCAATGCTGTCAAGCGTTGAGCCGGTCAGACCTTATCTATCTGAGGTCACGATCGGGCTGTAATTTTAGCACAAGAAACTACGGGACCATTGCAGACGGTGGGATTAGTTTTTCTCCTGGTCCTGAGATGACAGACGGTGAGAAGTACGCCACCAAGACAGCTCAATGCTCAGACGCTTCTTATCAAGATGAGAATTTTTTTCGGTTTTTTTTTTCGGTTTTTTTTTTTTCGTTTGGGGCCGTTATGATCCCCCGATAACTACTGACTTGACGTTCTATCCAAACATCTGCAGAGTAGATAGACAACGAAAGAAAGTGATGCAGCATCATCCAAACTGTCAAAGGGGGATCTCTACTGCGTGTGATCTAGGTCCCACAGCCCAATGCCAGAATTTATGGAAACTTCGGAAGCTAATAGCACGCAACACACTTGGTGACGCAGGTACTGGTTGTGCACTGCAACTACACTGTCCTGTGCGGCCGATAGAGACGCAAGAAAGAGCCAGTCGTGCCAGTTAACCAAGACCCCCATACTTCGTATTTGCACTGGCTGCGAGATAACTTACCGCTAAAGGATCTACCCGTCTGGCACCCTTGCTTGAGATTTCGTGCGTTTTCCTAAGAGGGCGAGGGGCCGAATAACTCTCTTTTGAGGTCAGTTGTTCTCGACGATCTGCTTCGCAACTTCAGGACCGTACTTGTAAAGGAATGCAGTTGTGAGCTTCAGCGTACTAGTCAGGGTAGGAAATTTATCAACAACGCACCGGCAGAATAATTCATTTAAATTAATTATCCAGCGGTCAATGTTACGTGCCGACTTAAGACGGCTAACCCTGGCTCATATAATAATTGAGGAAATTAGAAGTAGCTAGGGTATCGCTGGGAGAAACCGAACGCGCGTTTGACGACGACGAACGGGTGCCATAAAAAACCCCGTTTACAGTACGGTGCATATGTTCTAGAAGCCTTTAAATTACTGCGGAATTGCTGTACTATTATTTCCGAATAATAAAACCGGATTTCTCCTAGAGCTACTCTTGGAGACGGGGTCACCAGTCACTTACTAGACCAGCTCGAGAAATGTTTCCTATGTGTTACAGCAAACAAGCAGCTGTCTGTTCGAGGCGTCTCACCTAATCAACAGCTCGCGACGCGGCTCGGAGCATTCTCCGTAGGATACTGTGTATAGCTTTGTACGGTTTACAAGTCGTTGCAGGAGCCGTGAAAATAATCCGAAGAAGGTTGAGAAGAAATGAAGTGAGTTCGTTGATGCCCCATAATGTCATAATGTCATCTCTGTACCTAGGTACTTGCGAGGGGGCACAGCCTAGACCAACCTATCATGGTCCATGTCTCCTGTCCCAAACCGGTCTAGCGTGGTGACCAGGGGAAATCCACTCCTACCCCTGGCGAACTCCGCGTCAAATTCCCAAGCGGTCACCACTGCCACTTCACCAGTATGTCCAGAACTTTACCAGCGATCTTTTTTNATCTCCTTTACCTTTCCCACCATCTTATACCATAAGTCGCTTTCTTCTTATGCCATTCAAACGAACCCTCTTTTCCACAACATTTTATCCGCCGGTTCCAGATCTTGTACCATTGGCGTGCTGTCGCATCTCTCATCTCCTATCGCATTCCAGAAACCTTGCATGCACTACTCACAGCCCTTATCCACGGAAACTTAGCGCGCAGTTAAGCCAAATTTCAGCCCAGCACTGTCACCATTCAACAGCCACCGAACCGACGCAGCCAAAGAGAGGTCGGATCTGAGTTCTGAGTTATAGTTATTCAAGACTTTTTTTTCTCCCCAACGGCCTTGTCCACCGCGTCGTCGACACTGCCTTCTCTCCGCCGAATTATAATCTGGTGAGGTTGTTTGAATCGGCCACGACCGGGGGAGCTCCGCTTGTTTGGAATTTGGGCTCCAAACGGTTTCAGGGACACCGTTTCTCTTCAGACTCGAACCATAATTGCATGAATTGACTTCGAATCAGATATCGGCTAGCAGGATAGGTGATGCTGTAATCGGGATTGCTATATATCAGAATCTTGGGCCAGGCAAAGACGGTTGTCAGGGACAATCTGTGCTAAGGGGATATTACAATCCGAATCGTGTATACAATGAATGGTCGCAATGGACCGATGTCCCCAGTTTCTGTAGGAGGTAGCGAATGGTCAGGGATCTCAAGGTACAACGATCAAGAGCCTACATACTTGCCATACTCGCCAGCTGTGCAAAACGGCCGTGGACAACTTGCTTCACCTCCCGTCTCGAACAGCTCGAACGGAACAATGAATGGAGGCTTCCCGCCGCGAGTTGATTCTGGAGGAGGTGCGGGCGGCCCTTCGCCTCCTAGCTCTGTAGCGCGGTCCAGTGTCGGGACAACTCTTTATGCGAGAAGTGAAGCCGGTGACAATAGGAAGGATGAACAGTTCGAAGCCGTCTTATCCGAGCATTATGTGGCTCTGAGAAGATATTTGGCGCAATCCCTAAGGGATGAGAAGGGAAATCCAAGGCCAAATAGGGCGCGTGATAAACTTCTGCGTCTATCATCTGTACAATTTCAGGAGCTGAGTACGGACGTGTTCGATGAGTTATTGCGAAGACAACAAAGTAGCAGGAGGGCGGCAAATGGCCCAGGCATGCCTAATGCACCTGAAGCACCTCCGTATTTAATGCCGAAAGATTTATTCCACCCCAAACGAAACCAAGCACGGCAAAAGCTCTCTACACTGCCTGGTGCCAGATTCAAGGATCTTGCCACAGATGTCTTTTATGAATTGGAGCGAAGATTTCCTCATTTTCCAGGAGGTGGAATTCCACGAATGGGTAGTCCTGCCTCTATCAGAAGGCCACCAAGTCGAAGCCAAAACGGCACCCCATCGAACGGAATGCGAGATCCGAATCGCATGCGGCGGCCTTCGAATGCTAGCTCCGTAGCCTATTCAATGAGAAGTGAATCTCGAAACGGGCCAAGACCACCTATGAATGGGATGAATAACATACCCCCATCACCTGGAATGCCACCTAATGATTACGGCAGGCCAACACCCAAAACTTTTCAAAGTAATACGATAGTACCTAATAAAAGCACCATGGTGGAAGATGAGAGCGGCGCAGAAGATAATGACGATGACGATGGAGATGGAGATGCATTTGCGTTGGAAAGCGCAGCGCGCAATAGAGATAGCAAAAAGAGCATAGGCGGTTCAGAGGTAAAAATAATATTCCTAGGATAATTGCGCCACATGCTAATATAAGCTCTATAGACGGATAAGAAGCTTATAGAAGATTATCAAGCTCAGATCGCTGAATTGAGAGAAAAGATGGATGCTATGGAAGATACGATAAAACGTAAAGATGATGAGCTGCAAAATGCGCTGGATGCGAAGGATCGATCGGCGGCAGACAACTCTGAGATGAAAAGGTTGGAAGATCTCAAGCTAGATTTAGAAGCTAAGCTTGCAGATGCACAGAGTCTCAACGACTCCTTGCAGTCGGAACTGGATCGGGTGCGAACAGAACAGGCTGGCACTGAAAGAGACTTGCGTGCTCAGATAGAGGAACTGCAGGACAATGCAGGCAATTCTCAAGGTCCTGGTGATTCGGAGCTGGCAAGGGAGAACGAAGAACTCAGAGCGGAGCTCAGAGAACAGCAACAGGTCACGGACGAAGTTAGAGGAGAGGCTCAGGAATTCTTACGAGAAATGAGAATGCTGTCTGAACGAAGCACCTCCTCTTACGAGAAAGAAGAACAGTTCACAGCTATGGTTGAAAAATTAGAGCAGGAAGTCAAGGACTGGAGGAATCGCTATGCGAGAACGAAGACACAGCTACGCGGATTGCGGGCTACATCAATGGGGCTGCAAATTCCGAACGCAGGAAGGTACACAAAGGACAATGGTTTCACCGAAGAGAATGGTCTTGTGAAGGATGTCCATGTTACTAAGTTCCAGATTTCAATCGACGAGCTCTTGAGGGTGGCACGTACAGAAGAGCCGTCAAAGGTAATGGATTACCTAAAGGCAGTAGTAGTAAATGTGCGGAATATCACTAAAGATATTGATGATGCTCAATCTGAGAATGAAGAATTGGTGGCCCAGCAAGCAAAACTCAAATCAAGAGTATCTGCGACAGCCAACAATCTCACTACTGCTGCAAGGAATTTCTCCTCTGCAATGGGTTATTCTCCGATATCGTTGCTTGATGCCGCGGCATCTCACCTCACAACATCCGTTGTGGAACTTATCAAGACTGTTAAGATCCGGCCGACACCCGCAGGTGAGCTTGAAGATGATGATGACGGCACACTGCAGCCCGTCGATACAACTGGGTTCTTCCCTGTTCGGGAACCTACACCTCAGGAAGGCACACCACAACCGCCATTCTTGGGCTTACGAAATGGCCATTCGAGTGGAGGTTCCTCGATGTACAGTCCCGTCAACTCGCCACGTCAATCCGCAGCAATACCGAGAAGTTCGGGACACCAGCGAGGCATGTCAAGAGGAAGTTTGGGTAGAAACGGCTTGGGCATGTTAAACGGGAACGATAGATCCACTCCGCCTGCACCTATGGGTGTTGGCTTTGGCATCAGGACCCAGAGTTCTGATGTTGAAGAGTTGAAGGTGACTTCATTTCAAAATGAAAGCTACTAAAGGGAGCTAACCAAATTCAGATCTATCTCGAAGACCAAACCGCGCTCCTGGTACAAAATATCCAAGCTCTGGTTTCTTCCATCCGATCAGAAGCCGGCATATCTGCTATATCTTCCCAGATTAATTCCATAGCTGGTGTTGTCGAAAGCGTTGTTTCCTCAACAGAAAAGGCCATATCCTCCGCAAGCAACGGCGAACTAAGAAGCCAAGGCGATCCAGTTCTGAAGAGACTTGCTGATTGCCGACAACGATTGCTTGAAGCCGGGGACATAGGTCAGGATATTGCAAATGAAGGAAGAGAAGACGAGGAAAGCGATAGAGCATGGAGAGAATGGACCAAATCTCTCCCTCCGATCGCATTTGAGATTGCGAGGGAAACGAAAGAGCTGGTCCTCAAGGTTGATGTCGTTGATGGTGAGACGGGGAGAGGAGGTGGTGGTGACGATGATTTCTCTTAAAAGGTTCTCTATGAAAAGGATGGGAATTCAAAAAAATTCTGAGCCAGACAGTTCTGCTGTTCTTATTGTCTTCTTTTCCCTGCATTGCGGGTTCTTTTTACAACGGCAGAGATCCAATACTTTCAGATTCGTGGATATACCTTTTTTTATTTATCCCCCTTTGGTTTTACCTCATTTCTCGTTAACGAGCGGCATGAGCATTTGGCATGAGCATGAGCATAAAGCACGAGCAATGATTTTTTTTTTGAGATAATTCTCTCTTTTTTATATGGTTAGCTGGCGTTGCATTGGGCTATGGATTGGCATACTCTTACTTTTCCATTCGATGACCTCACTCAAGATTTTCTGAGTATAGGCGCCCTTTTTTTCACTTCTGTGTTACTATGTTGACTAGCCTGTGACACCCCACGGCTTTAGTCTAGCGTGTATGTTATATAGGCAGAGAAAGATCATGACAGTAGGCATGAGAGAGATATTTTATGACAGGTTTTTTTTAAGTGTTACTGATGATTAGCCAATGCGTGTGAATGAATACCTTTCTATGGTCTTTTAACTTCGGAAGTCCAGAGATATTTATATCCTGTACCCGGACACCATTCGCAAAAGAAAGCGTTTAGATTAGGCTATGTAGGAACCTTCAATCCCGATTCAACTTGGCAATTTGATAATTAAGGGTTTTTTTTTTNGCGTGCAGCCCTACAAATCATACATAACCTCGGGGGAAGGATAAAGGAACTTGTCTAATTGGCCTGATACTCAGACGTGGATATTCGACTGAACATTCTCATGGGATATATATCAACGTCTGTATCTCTCTAGGGTTAAGAATCGACTTTTTCGCTTAGTAGTTTAGCTTTAGATAACGGTATCCTACAAGTAGAGATCCTTGCTTATATGCTCCGTATATAAACAAACTTCAGTATGCGATTTATCCTTACGGCTTGGTAATTTCATCTTTCCCCGCATCCTTGATCTCCTTTAGGAACTTCTCTCCAGCCTCCTTATCACCCGTAAAAAGATGGTCTAAAACCATACGTTGTGGCGTCTCACCCAGCCACTGGAACAGGCTGAAGTCCCTGAACTCATCAGCGCGGAAGATTTCCAGCATCTCGAGTGGTTCATCCCCAATGTTCTCGATAAAGTGTCCCATGTTCTTTGGCACAATACCAACATCCCCGGGGACGTAATCGAAAGTGCGTGCATTCCCCTCCGCTGCGAAGACAGTTATACGGGCTCGTCCGCGGATGACAAAGGACCACTCATCAGCGTTAGGGTGCCAGTGCATCTCTCGGAGCGCGCCCGGTTCGATAAGTAAGTGTGCGGCAGCCACGGTCTTAGATATGGGGAAGTTTTTGGAGTCAGTGATACGCACTTGTCCACCCGAGGTGTTTATGGGCTCCTGAGCGAGCATCTTATGACTGAACTGATACTTCGACTTCTTCACGCCTTTGCCTCGCGGACGCTCTTCGTCGATCGAACCAGGCTGGGAACCCTGAAAGATATATTTCTCTCCTTCAGGGATGTGGGCGAAGACTTCTGGGGCAAGATGGAAGTTCTCTGCAATGACGGACTTTGGCGTATGAGCTTCGATGAGGTTAGAGAGATATTGGTAAGAATAGAAGGTAACAGCGGGTTACTCACCGAGCCAGTCTGTTAGAAGGAACGTCGACTCCTCGGAGAAGGCGCCGTCATCGAAGATCAAAAGGAACTCAGTACCGTTTGGACTCAGCCCTTGTAGGGAGTGTGGCACACCACTAGGGAAATACCAAAGATCTCCCTTTCCAAGGTCGTCGAAGAAGCTACCACCTTCGTAGTCCAGTGCCGTAATACGGACGTTTCCTTCAAGAACATAAGCCCACTCGGCCTCTTTGTGCCAATGTAGCTCACGAATGACGCCCTCCTCGAGACGCATGTTCACACCAGCCAGTTCTACACTGGTGGGCAACTCCCGAACAGTTGTCTGGCGTGTCCATCCACCCTCCTAGAAGGAGTGAGCTATTTGGGAGCTTTGATCAACACACTTGCTGCAGCGACTCACCTCAATCCTGATGTGTGAGTCGACGAAGCTCCATCGCATATTTGGCAGATTCCCATGATCGGTGCTGGGTGGCCGGACAAGATCAGGGCTCTGCCTTGCGCGATCTTTATTCCATGGCCCCAAGACTGAGGCACCTTGCCCATTACGCCACGGCAGAGGATCTAGGTCAGACCCTATGGCATCGATAGCATGGTCATATGGATCCCTGTGCTCTGGTGTATATGGCACTGCTGTTTTTCTATATTTCGGAGGAAGCTCCATGCCATTGAGCAGGTGCTGGCGCGGACTATCTTGCACCGGGACTGCATTGCAAAGTTGGTTCAAGCCAGCCCCAAGCAGGAGGAGGTGAGCTACGGCGAAACTGATCTGAGGGAGCTGCATCATGTGTTTCTCGCGGGTCTAAAATTGCTACAATTACGGAGCAAGAATCATGAGTATTTGAATATATTTAGGTTGCTTGCTCCTTCAATCCGTCACCCATCGCTCTGGTGACATCATCACCATCATCCGCCCAGCTGCTCATGATACCGAGAGAAATCCGAGTTTTATCGGGATTTTTATTCAAACTCTGCGTCAATTTCATCATTTGCACCCTTTCGTTGAACTAACCATAGTAAAATCGTGTCATAAGTTTGCGCGTCTCGGAGGTGTCGGTGAGGGCTTACTGATGGACGTCGGTGACAGATTTTGCCTCAATCTGTCACGAAAGATACGTCTTCAAAGTCAATATATCCTCATCAAGTAGTAGAGGGGTCTTTGTTGAATTCCAGAATGTGCAATTACGGGTTTCTACCCACGGGCTCCGGTATTTCATGACGTCAAGCTCTTCGATTCGCGACTTGCTGGTAAATTGCTTTTTCCCCCTGGATGAGGACAAGAGATGTGCAGACAAGTTCATCCTCAACAAGACTATCTCCAAAGTACATTGTGACAAGATCCATTTAAGTTAATTCTCGAGATTTGGGTATGTTCAATCATTCACAATGATTTCTACTGCCAATGCGGAGAACCCTGTCCCAATCAATGGCAGAGTCCACAGTGTTGTCGATGAAGAGCAGCCTCTCCTGGGCCGAAGACCAGCATCGCAGTCAGTCCTGGCCCAATGGCGCAAACAACTGATGGCCGACGTTCGCCGCGACTGGGCGGATGGTATTCTCCTCTTCTGTTACCTGATCACCGGGCTCCTCGATAGTTCCTCGATCTCAATTTGGGGATCCTTCGTTTCTATGCAAACAGGTATGCATTCCTTACATGATCAACAGAGACGCCGCCAGATAACAAGGGACTGATGAAGTTTAGGAAATACCGTCTATCTAGGCCTTGGGCTTGCAGCTCCGAAGGAGTCTACGAGGTGGATAAAGTCAGGCATGTCACTGGGATGCTTTTGTTTTGGGTCCTTCGTTTTCAGCCGCTTCCACCGCTTTTTTTCGCCCAGGCGTCGCTGGGTACTCTGTTTATCATTCGCTGTTCAAATGGCCCTCATAGTTGCAGCTGCCGTTATCGTTGTCATTAGACCACCGACTAAAGACAATCAGGACTTGGGGTGGGATGTGTTGGTGCCGATTGCGCTGCTCGCCCTTCAGAGCCCCGGGCAAGCTGTGTGCAGTAGATCTCTGAAGTTTAACAGCCTGACCAGCGTGGTATTGACTAGCATCTACTGCGACCTCTTTTCAGATGCGGATCTCTTTGCCGTCAATAACATGGAGCGCAATCGCCGAATGATAGCTCCAATTCTGCTGTTGCTCGGCGCTATTCTTGGTGGCTTGTTTGCACATAGTTCACTAGGCATTGCTGGGGCATTGTGGACAGCGGCCATCCTCAAGCTGGTGATTGTCATTTCTTGGTTTTTCTGGCCGGCGGAGTCATACACCCAAGAAGAGTAGTATAAGATCGATGAGATGATAGAGCTCTAGAAATGGCCTTAGACTGGCCGCGAGATAAATATATAGACTGGGTTCACACCCCCATATCGTAGATAGGCATCATCATGTAGAAGTGTTTCGTAACGCTTGGCTCATTTGCAACGTGAGAGAATATAACATAAGGCTCATGGTACATTATAGCGCATAAACAAGTACGAGAAATGACTCAGATAATTCGACACATCAGTTGAGGCCCCGAGCCACTTGAGGCATGACGAGGTGATTGGAAATAATGCCAACCAGTAGATAGTACTACTCGTTATTTTGATATGGCTACACCAGCGTGTTTTTAGCAAAAATTTCACCGCCCTCGCCGCCCTCAGTGCGATGCTTTCTTCCTGATCTGTGGAGTCTAGGGAGTGTAGGCTTGGCGATATTTGAAGTCTTTATGAAATCCACTTGAAATTGAGCTAATAGATATTATTTTCTGATGCACTTAGACCAACATTCCAATCAATCGGCCGATGTGCCTTCCAGATTGTCATGGCAGAGTCCTTATCATCGTTTCTTTGTCAAGCCAAGCATCCGCGGTCGTCTCTTGCAAATCTTAGGCCAGTATAGTAGTAGCCTCCAATAGAAATGGGAGTAGTATGCCAAGAATCTAGGACTATCACCCAGATACCCCTAGAGATAATGGCAAAGGATAGTGAATTCAGTAGAATGTAAGAAACATGACCTTTGCATTTCATATGTTCTGTAAATTGAAGGAATAGGTATAACATAAAATATCAAAACATACTCCTATCCCATTTTATGCCTTCTCGTTTCACAGTCCCAGGCTCTTCTATCTAGCCATCATATAAAACTAAAAAAAAAATAGGTAGTTTTCAAGAAAAAGTTAGACCCGTAGATATGCAAAGGGAAAAGGCAATATCGCCGGAGCAGAGAGAGAGTTGATTTGGAGGAAAATAGAAGAAAAAGAAAAAAGGCCATCTACGGAAATAACTCTTTTATCTTTTAAAATAACTCTTCTCAATAGTCCTTAGAATGATATACGAAGTTGCCGCAAAAGAAAATGCAAGCTCAAATCCAACATCTCCGCCAAATTCGGTTCCACAAAGCTTTCCAATCGGGCCGGTGAACCAAACCTGTGCCATTCCCAACACTGCACCCATGATACCGAAGCAGAAGGCCAAAACAGCGGCGAATCCCGGAGGGAGCTTACTCTTGTCGAGGTAATGCTCGGGGTGATAACCACCGAAGCCGCGCTTAAAGATGAAGTGTTCGGAGAGAGAGATACCTTCGTAGATGGCAAGCCAGTATCCAATGACCAACATGAAGTTCTCAAGAACAGACTCGAAGTGACTGTAGCCCGGGATAGCGATGGCACAGTAGATTAAAGTTCCAATAAAGGTCCAGATGAAACGTGGGACGCGCTGCGTAAATCGTGCGAGCAGTTGCAGAGATAGAGAGACTGAGTAGATGTTTGGGCAGTTGTTTGCGATGATGGAGAGGGCCAAGACGACCAGGCAGAACTTGCCGAAGCCGCCGAGCGGAGGGAAGAGAACTGCAGCGAGAAGACCACCTATTCCAGACTCATTATACCCATCGGCAAAGTCCTGGTTGTTGACCATGGCCGTGGCGATTGCTGCGCCAAGCATCTCGCAGAAGAGCAGGGGGAAGATGAGGCCTCCAAACGTCCATGCGAACACAACTCTTCGAGAACGGCCCACGGGTTGATAGACAGTGTAATCAGCGGCGTAAGAAGTCCAGCCCGTAGCAAATCCGTAGACGGAAGCGGCGAAGGATAGAACAGATCCTGCTTCGCCTTTGCCTACACCCATGGGGATGTTGTTGAATTGGCCTGAGTGAGCAAACTCACCAAGTACGATCAGGAAGATGATGAAGCAGGGGATCCAGGACCAGCGCTCATAGGCATGGACAATCTTGTAACCGAAGAGGGTGACGAGGAAAGTTGCCGCTGCTATCACGATGATACCAGCCCAGCCCGGCATGTTGTGGTTTACAGCATTGAAGAGTTGGGCACCGACTATGACGTTTACGGAGGACCAGCCTACGCAGGCGAGAACGTTGAAGACGGCAACTGAATAGAGTGTGAGCTTAAGAAGAAGCTAAGAATGTGCAGATAATTTCCAGACTTACTTATCTTGACAGCGTACCACCCAAACCAGAATCGCGACAGGACCATTTGTCTGAGACCAAATCGTGGACCAAATGTGGAGAAGAAGCAGACTGGAAGTATACCTAGGATGTTGATAAAGAAGATGACCAAGATTGTATCAATGAATCCAAGGTAGAAGACCGGGTATGCAAGAGCTCCAATTGCGAACGCAGAGACGACCATGTTGGCTGATAGCCACTGTAAAACACAGGTTATTCCTCTGCATCTTTCCCTCCCAATTGACTACACCCAAAACAAGGCTTTGCCATAGGACTCACCAGAGTGCCAATCTGCGACATGCCAGCATCTGTACGCTCATCACTGGGGACACGCTCAATTCCTCGCTGCTCCACACCGAACTTGCCAGCTAATCTTTGCACCTTAGCATACCAGCTGTCTCCGATCACGAAGGTCTCTGCAGGCACGGCGCCATCGTCGGGGATGTAGCTGGCGTCGTCGCTGAGGGGCTTCTCGGTACGCTGGACCTCGATATCCGTCTCGTACTTGGTAAAAGGACCCATTGTGGATATCGGAGAGTGTGTCGAGCCCTGGGCTGCGTTGAAAAGAGTTGAGGATCGCGAGGAAGTGGGAGTGAAAGATTTGAGAGCAAGTGACCTCAGAAATTTCAAAAGAGGCAGTGATCCACTCTGTGACAGGCCAGAGAGCTTGAAGGTCTGCGGTGGCGAGTTTTCTTGCAGAGCAGTTGAACCGCACCAACTCTAGCACTAAACACTTGTACTTGCTGAATCGCACGAGATTGAAATCTGCCTACCTTTCCACGATGGGGAGAGGGACATTTTAAACCCTAAATTCATCTTTGACAGTCCACTTCCATCAACAAACCTCTTGAGATTTTGGCCGGTAGNTGCGGGGCACGCCGATGATTTTGCAACTGACGGCGCCGGACGTTTGATGGTCGTAGCCTCGTGGGAATTGGCTGGTTCGTCCGTACCCTGGGCTAGGGCATGGCCGGCTGCACCTCCCAGGCTGTTTAGCGGCTGTTTAGCGGCTGTTTAGCGTGCTGATAAGGAAAATTTAAGTAATTCCACACACTGATCGAATTTTTCCGGGCGACGAATCAGACAGCTCCCAGCAAACTCTAGCTCGTACCGATACGCACATACTCAAGCGTCGCTCAAGTCGCATCGAGGCCCCATCGATAAAGACTTCCCAGCTTCCAGATCCATCTGTGTCATCGCCAACTTGGGTATTCCTCTCTATCATGTAGCGCTGAGAATGGAGTTATGGATGGATGTTTGCCAACTGCATAGAATGGTCCACTCGATAGAACCCTAGAACCTCGGCTTGCGTCACTCGCTGGCGTTCTCCCAATAGGCGGCTTCTGATATCGCTTCAAGACGAACAACCAAAGCTTCAGGTGCCAAGCTGTTGCCATGGATGCTAATGCAACTCGACGATTCTGGCCGCCTTGTAGAGCTGAAAACCAAAAGCAATATCTGCTGCTGCAGCCGGAGTTGGCCAGGAAAAGCAAGTAGCTTTTGGGCTGGTTGGTGAGGACGATCTGATTAACCTATGGAGAGCCACGCGGGATGACGATAGAACTCAAAGCTCAGAGCTCTGGAACTTCAAAGCCTTGCATTCCTCCACAACCGAGGGACATTTCGATCCAATCAACCAGCAGGATGCACAATGATAACGGCTGCGTTAATGTCATCTTTTTCGTGGGGAAGGCGGCTACTTCCTACACAGATCGACCGCGGCGGGAACATCCCCGCTGTAGGGGTGCGGCAAGCGTCCATCGGAGTCGCCCGATAGCAACGCAGTCGCGCGTGGCCATGCAGGTACAGCACGTGGGCTAAGCACAACTCGGGTTTGAATCTTCTCTGTATGTCTACGATCAATATTGCTATTCCTGGATTCTCAATCTCGGCCGCGAATATGAAACTGAAGTACTGTACTGCACATCGTGGGGGTTTAGGTGACTGAGACCACGTTTCCTGTATGCATTCCGCTGCTCTTCTAGGCCGGTCGAAGCTATGCGGACGGCCCGCAAGCATGGATTCGTATCAATACCATCGTGGTTGCTAATTAAAGGAAGGAAAACGGTGGCGAGTTCCGCCTAGGTAGCTCCAAAGTGGTTGGCCGCGATCAGCGCCGATATCCTCACGAAGTTAATCTATCAATTCATCCACGAAGCCCCTTTAAAATGCTCTCGCGCCTCCTCAGCTAGATGTCTTGGGCCCATTACACTGTACCTAGCATCATCCCCCTCGATCCAAAAATCATAGATGATCTCCCTTCTCTCACCACTTCCTTGGACCGGCACCTTTCCTGCTATAATCCTCTCGAATAAGGCCCTAACTTCGAGTACCATTGTCTCTGCATCTGCATTATAAGTCAGATGTCCACAGCCAACCTTCACTCTCGGGACTTCAGCAAGACTGAATCCGTGTTGCCGTCTTAGCTTGGCATTCTCATATTGTATGAACGAGAGTAACAGGTCGAGAGATGACATGTACTGGATCCAATTCCCGCCTTCGTGCGGGAAAATAATTGCTGCTTGTGTCGCTGGCATACCGGGGACTGTTCCTGCATCGTCTGGTAGTTCAGGGATAGGTATCGTGCGCTTCCTTTCGTAAAAAGTATCTCCTACATAGAGATGATGCTCGTCGATGTCGTACCATGCTAGTGAGTCTGGGACGTGGCCCGGAATATGAAGGAACTGGATTCGTAATCGAGTATCTTTGAATGAGTATGTTTCTAGATGCCTTGCCCAGTGTGAAATCGGGTACTTTGGTGTTGGCGCATCCCGCCATTTACATTGCGAGTGAGAGGGCAAGTCTTCCAATAAAAAGGAGCTGTCAAAGCCCGAAGCTATAATGTGAGGATTAGAGGACAAAAATTGCGGGATTCCAAGAATATGGTCGTAGTGGCAGTGAGAGCAGATTATTATATATCCTTTCTTGCCTTCAGGATTCAGAATCCTGCCATTGGCGGCAGGTACCGGGTAGGTCTCCAAGTAATCGCGTAGAGATTTGACTTCTCGGTGACAAATCCGAGATGCGTTGCAACCCGTATCAGTGATCAAGAGGTATTCGGAATAGATTTTGACATAGATGTACGGCTGCTCGCCGTAGGCGTCATCTTCTATAAGGAGAAAGGTGGTATCGTTAACGCGTTTGCTGATAAAGCTGGTGCTTGGTGCCATGGTTCATTTGCTCTCTAGAGAAACCAATTATATATTCGAATCTCTTTTCTTCAATTTGCTTGGCTGCACACTTTCAAATAAATGAATTGACGCTGAATTGAATCACCTTCAGCATATATGTTTCTGCAAGAGTGGGGGAGAATGTGGCATCTTCTAAAACTCTAGTTATCAGGAACCTACTTTGCTTATCATCATGGTGAGATTCGCTGTGCTAATTAAGCTCGGACCCAGATTAGCGACGGTCTGACACTTCTGTTCACCCATGCTGCCGCCGCTAACCCAAAGCTTATCGTTTTGGCCTTATCGGGAGTACCCTCCTTCTCCTTGTCCTCTTTTGTCTTCCTCTTTCTTAGCAATGTTACTATCCAGTTTCTCTTAGTTAGCGACGTATACCGTGGGTTAGAGGCCTCCAAACTCTTACCATTTTCTAGGAGCAATGGGATAAAACCTCTTTACTTTCGCTAGATGAACAACGCGATATTCTTTGTACCGAGTATATAATAGGAGGCACTGAACTCCACTACGTGAGTCTTCTTATCGTCGAATGTAACTGCCAACATAACTCCATATGTTGACTTGAGGAGGCTTACTATCTACGATGGACACAACGGGTCCATTACCCATACCTTGTATTCTCTCCCGGAAGATGACCAAGCTTTGTTAGCATCGATATTTTCCCCTGTAGAGCAAGCACTAGGAAAATATAAATGGCTACGAACATGTTACTTTGATCAAGATGGCAATTCTACCGATGAAGCCCACGCTAGTCTTCTCCAACGCTCGAGTTTGCAATATATGCCTGAGTTGACAGAAGATAGTACTTTTTTGTTCGATGATGCAACGCATTATAATTATGGTTCAGAGTGGCAGAAGATTTTCTCTCGAATTCCACGACTTGTCGATTCTAGAGTTTCTCCGGAAGATCTCAAGAAAAGGAATGTAAGGCGAACCATGGAAAGAGCTGAAGCACAAGACCAGAAGGAGGCAGAAAATTACCACTTAGATCTAGAAACATCTTCGCAGTCCTCACGGTTCTCGGATGAGATTGATTATTCATCATATCACTGGGACAGTGTTATTGGTATGATATGGATAGCAGATTTTGAAGCACTCCAGAGCGGAAAGGCACTGATGGCTTGGTATGATGACTGCGGACGCATTGTGCGTTCGATCAGAATTGATCCCAAGGAGATCCAGACCTTTTCGGGCATGCTGATACAAGGTATTGCTTACGAACTCGGCCAATGGCAGCTTGCTGATGTTGGTGATGACTACGAAGTTGGTGGTGTGTGTTGTCCTCCAGGATTTGAACAGTCATTCCTCAACTCAGTAATTTGAGGTTGCAATAGTTTCCTACAGAGCATAGTCACAAACCTGCTGTTTGCTTTCTGATCCTCAATCAATTGTTGCCCATGCCCCTACAGAGCTTGTCTTCACCCCCCTTGCTTCAAGGTACCATCATGCAGTAGTATGTCATTAGTTCCAGAGTACGACCGACCCCGAGACTGTATTAATTCAGATCTTTTGCATCCTAATGTAGATAAGGATGCTTGATCCCGCTACGAGTGTTCCCACTTGTGCTGTAATGTACAAACTGAATCTTGCCTAATTATTGCAAATACACAATTACAAACTTGGGCGCACTATTGATTTAATAGAAGTTCTGGTCCCTTCCAACCCTCCATAGAGAATTGATTGTGATAACAATTCCAAGATACGCCATCACTCCAACTTAAAGCAAATAAGAATCCTACTCAGCCTTAGTCGTACCTATAGGAGGGCCAAGCCACCATCGCGCGAACAACAAAATGAGATCATCGCTGGGTTCTCGTAGATCATAGAGTTTGCTATGTTGAATAATCAGCTCACTCCCGTCAAAGTGGGCTTGGATTATCCGCGCATGCTGGATGCCCATCAAGGAAATGATAAGAACCTAATGGTTAATAGAATGTTAGCAGTTATTTGGTATGAATTCTTATAGGGTGATGCATAAAGTTATCTTTGTGTTCGTCGTAGGGCATAGACGTACAGGATGAATGATATGCGGAAGAAAGAGCGACGTGTGTAAACGACCCCTAATCATCCTAATTATGGCGAGGAGCTCCCCTCGATACAATAGCTCATTTTGGCCCTCATTATCAGACGTCATGATAGATTTCAAGTGTGGAAATTCCATACTATTCTTGCAGTGTAGTATCGTTTCTACCCCCCATTCGAGAGGTCCTTGGTCAAACTCACAGAGGATACCAAATCCATATTGGCGAATGATGTTGTAGTTCTTCATTGTCAAAACGCAATCTCTCATCAGAATCAACAAACTCTTCGAGTTTTCGGATTGCACTACGATGGGGCGCATGGCGCTGTTTCAACTGGTCAACGGAAGATATAGTAGATAAAAGAATAAGGCAAAGAGGGAAAATGATGAGAGGATGGAATGAGGTCGCCGTTTGCTATGATATTCGCCTTTTCACTCCGTGCTAAACAAGGCTAGAGGATGAATCCAAGGCTGTTGAGAATAAGGATAAACAGGACTTTAATGTAAACTATAAAGGGTGAAATCATATATATACGTTCCAGCCCCTACATAAATATAGGCGATTCGTTAATAAGGCTGACAGGTAGTGTACCCTCTGCATCGTCAACTTTAAGCAAGTTAAACAAATATTTCAACATATACACAAATAATATTACCAAATTTACTATCAACTAATATTATAATTAAAAAANTTTATATGAAAATTGAGTTCTTAAGTAAAGCTTATATTTGACGGTAATACTTTTGTTAAATACTAGTATACTTAGGATAGTTATAATAAATATAATACTAGAAATGATCATATAACCACAATATAAGTGCTTCAATCAACTCTATCTGCAATACCGGTACCTGGAATTCTCTCATAGTCAAACCTGCCTTTGATTTGACTCGAATTCGTTGCTAAGATATGATTAAAGATGGTTTTAACTGAGCAGTCGAAGCAGGAAGTGGAACGCAGCAAAATCGGGTCACAGTAGAATTAATCATGGAAAAGTTCAAGCATAGCGAATTTATCATAAATGAAAGTGGCCATAATTAATTTAGGAGTAGTGTAAGGTTCCTAGTGTTAGAAAAAGTAAGAGGCAGAGAACTCCTAATGCTAAATCTTAAAATCCAGGTAGCTGTGCAAGTCTGTCACAAAATAACTTGTACCTAATTAGAAGAAACCAGAACTTTTCTTATAGCGGTCTAATATTCATCCTTGCTCGTGTCAATTGAAAGGGTTGCTAAAGTTGTGATCCAAAACCGATTGTTTTTATTTCAAAACGGGTGCACTCTTTCCTTATTAACTAGAACAACCAACCGTCTTGCCCCGCTCAGTTCCGCAAGTCCATCTTTCTTGCTTTTCCATCTGAAATAGAGGGTAATTGCAATCCACCCTTATGCTACGTGAATTATTAGACGCCGTGGTATAGCTTCTTAAATACGTTTGGCTCACTCCACCGTGTCCCAAATATCAAGAAACCTCTCACAATGGCATATTGCAAAGAGTGCTCCAGTAATTTTCAAAACCAAAGCTCTCTGCGTCGACATCTCAGAACGTCACACACCCGGTGCAGTCGGTGCAAGAGAGCCTCCATAACAGGTGCTGGGAATCAACGGCACAGAGGAGCTTCTTCACGACATAATGTCTGCATTCATTGTTCCGAGGGCCGTCGCGACAGGACAAGTCGAGACTTGGACAAACATATTCGCGCGAATAGGTATAATGGGAATGATTTAGGAAATGAAAAGGTCGAAAGAACCCATCTTGAGTATCTTGGTATACCTAGCTCAGTCATCGCACCTGTATACAATCTTTCGTGTCAGCTGCGCTTTCAGCAGCCAACTGTAGACCTCATAATTTCACGGACGAAAACGACATTAGACCATAAAATAATCTCCGAACTAATAAGAGCGGCTTTGCGACTTCTCCCTGCAGACGATACTCTGGAGGGTGTGACAGCACGTCGAGAGAAAGAAAGATTACGGGCAGCTGAGGCTCTACTAGCTGAGCAAGAGTTTTGCGAAGACTTCAGACGCTTAGGGTACGATTTCGTCAACCAAGATCAGCAACAGGGGAAGTTTACTATTACCCCGGACCTGCGATTTAACAAACCAACCCTTATCTGTGGCCATATGTGTTACTGGCTGGAGTTTAAGGACTTCTTCGGATTTCGAAAAAATCCATTTGTGGAAAACAAGAACAAGAAGCAGCTCAGAAAATATGCAGCAGAGATTGGTCCAGGTGCTATTGTCTACAAACTTGGCTTCGAGATCGGTCATATCAATATCGAAGGTGTGAAGAGCCTCCGTGAGCAGGAAGTGCGTCAGAGTCTAGTTATGCAGATGAATTAAGGAAGTTAGCACTCAGAACTCCTCTTCATTAGATAATTGTATCCTGGTACTGAAAAATACCGATGCGAAACTAAAATGGGATGGAGAGGAGGGACCTCTGATATGGAAGGGATCACTCATTAAGCATATAATTTCTATTGCATCTTCATGTTCTCTTTCAGAGATTTCTGAACCAGTGGTCAAATAATGTGAACTTACATGTAGTGATAATTGCTGCACTAGGCTGAGATCATCGCCGTGCTCCTGCTCTGGGCCCAAATCGCCTACATGAGAAAGATGGGATAACAATATCGAAAATTCTATGTTGAGCAATTATGACTTCACAACTGCTATCTTTTAGACTGCATAATGGGACATAGTACAGTTTAAATCTAGTAAACTGTACAAGCCAGCGATAGCACAGTAGCTATACATATTGAATGAATCAGCAATTTCCTGTTTCGGTATTATTGAGAAATGAAGACCCGTTATCTTGATGACGCATACGTTGATAAACGCATTCTCTCCAAAGACGTGCTTACATGAGGATCGTAAAAGGAGACTTCTATATATCACCTGAATAATTTGGCGGATTACAGTAAAGGGGCTTTCTATGGATGTATATATACCATCCTGGTCGTCGACTGCAAGGAGAGAGCGTTGCGGTACCTTGCATCATCAAATGCTTAGCATTACCATTCTAACCGAAAGGGACAAGTATGTGACATAAATAAACGAATACAAGTACCGTAGCACGCGAGCACAGCAAAAGTCGCCATTTATTCTCTTGTTTCACATCCGTCATCTGTCCATTGGTGAAAGGGCTACAAGGACCGATGTCTAAGAGCCCTTGCCAGGTTCCAAAATGAACAATGAGGCTATGTTCTTTGAACTTTGTGAGTTCATATCGGGTACCTGTCATTGAAGGTCTTCAAACCTGAAGTGGTCACAGATCACCACCGAGCTTCGGACTGTGAACCGTAGATTCCCTAAAACACCTGTCTTATATTTCCTAGTGTGTTCGAACTTCTCTTCCTTGAATAATGACCTTTTCTTGGATGATGGGATCTAGACCTTGGACCGCCGTAAAAAGCGGTGGGCTAGATCCGCTAAGTGGAGGCGTTTGAACAAGCTTTATGCTGCTCCTAAAGACCAGTCCGATTCGATCGAGTCATATCCAGTCAGACGAACTCATTCACGTCTATATATACAGCAACCCAGAGCTGTCCTGATCTTTGTCGCGCATGTTGGGTCAGGCCATGTTGGTGCGCGTCAGCCCAACCACTCGGATCCAGTGACTCGGGTGTGACAGATCTGAATGCGACGTTGACACTGGCGGCTTTTGAATGGGTATTCTTGTCATTTCATCTCTTTTGGCGCAGACCACGTCGATTGGCTCCTGTTTGATGTGCTGTTGGCTAGTCGCGGCCCGACCCCGCGTATTTCGCGTCACAAGTTGCTCGCTTGCGACCTTTGATAGGACGTCGATCAACCTTAACGCTGGCTTTAGGTAGAGGTCGCACGAGATCGAAGGTTGAGTAAATTATCTTGTTTCGATATGTTAGGTTGTTTCAACTGATCAAACAAACTGGTCTTTTCTTTGGTCGTGGTAATTTCATTCTCTGTATCTGGTCTTTATTATGTGAGTGATTCTCTTATTATTGTCATTGTCATCAGTCTCCGTCATTGTGTGGCTGGTGCCTTTGATGAGTTATTGTGACACAGACAACGATGTTCACAATAGATTCATACTGCACTTCCATAATAGTTCTTGTCTAAAATTCTTTTCGTTATTCTCATTATTCTCATTATTCTCTTCCTATTGTTCAGCTGGTCTGCTTTTGTTGGCGCTGGACGTCTTATATCTTTTGATTAAGAGCAACATATTTTCCAACGTCTTCCTATCCTGACCACAACTTTCTACACCTGCGAATACCAAACTACCACCGAAATCTATCTACAAACTTTGAGGAAAATACCAGGGACTCGACATAGCATTCATCGGCTGGGGAGGGTAATTTCAGAATATCTGCGGCTGGCGAGCAAGTTTCTACTTTCCTATAAAGATCAAGACACATGAACCTTCTTCATGATGAAGTTAAGTATATCGAGAATTACGCATCTTGCTGTCTGGGTATTGGCATGCTCCAATACCTCGAGTGCACACTCTTGGGTTGAACAACTCCATGTTATCGCACCAAATGGAACGTTTGTTGGAACGCCAGGCTACCCACGAGGTTTCGCTCCGAGAGAGGCAGGAGTAGATCCAGATACTGCGATGACTCAACTCATACCTCCAAACGGACGTTCTACAGGAAATGAAGTTCTACCAACCGACCTACTGTGCAAAAGCACACAGATGATCGGGGAATATACTCCCGGCAGTCCACCGTTGGAAGCGTCCCCTGGCGACCGCGTGGCTCTTCGTTATCAAGAGAATGGGCATGTTACTCAACCGCAAATCCCACCTGGAAAGCCCGCTGGAAGTGGGACAGTCTTCATTTATGGCACGAGCCAGCCTTCCAACAATGACACGTTCCTTGGAGTACATAAGAGCTGGAATGCGGATGGTACAGGTGGTGATGGCCGGGGAGTCCTTTTGGCGACCCGATACTTTGATGATGGCCAGTGTTACCAAATCAATGGTGGGCCAATCTCACAGGCTCGACAAAAGGAGTTCCCTCATACAGCAGACGCTCTCATGGGAGAAGATCTCTGGTGTCAGACTGATGTCCAGATTCCGTCTGATGCCACAGGGAATTATACTCTCTACTGGGTGTGGGACTGGCCTACTTTATCTGGCACTCCCGGTTACCCTGATGGCCTGAATCAAAGCTATACTACTTGCATGGATGTGGTGTTAAAAGAATCTCTAGGAAATAAGCTTGCTGCTGGTGCCTCTTTTGTCAAGGGCCAGAATCTCAACTCTGCAGCTATTGCAGCGGAGATGCAAACAGCACTTCTCGTTAACCCAAGTGCGCCCTTCCAGACTTACACTAGTGGTGTTGCACCATCATCACCTCCAATGGTAACCTCGGGAGGTACTTCTCAGAGCGCGAGTGGCATTGTCACCGTTACAGTTACTGCTCCAGCTACGATCCTCACTGTAACAAAGACGGTATACGGTTCCAGCAGTCCTACAATCTCACCTTCTGAAAGATCAACTAAATCAACAGAAAGCATTGCAACACATCAGTCAACAAGCACAGCGTTGCAATCAGATACAACTTCGAGTCTTTCTCCAGTTGCAAGCTCCTCTTCGTCTTCTTCAGCACCAGCCGGCCAACAACCATTGACAAGTACGACAAGCACAACTAGTGGTGTTCCAAGTTCAACATCACCTGTTAATTCGCCCTCGTCATCATCCGATTCACCACCTCCTATACTACCATTTCTTTCACCAGCCTCGATTGTCATGACACAGGGCCAGCCACTTACACCTACCACACTCGCAACGTCCGCTTCGCCAAAGTCATCCCCAGCTACAACATTCTCAACGCATACAACAACAAGTAGTTCTACAACTACATCTGATATCACAGAAAGTGCCAGCTCACAAACCACGTCGTCCACGTCGCCCACGTCTAGTGTCTCACCATCAAATACTCCAACAACAACAACCATGCCAAAACCTATACCTTACTCGAACACCACAAACACACAGACTAGTGGTTCTCGAAAGCGGCGCTATCCAATAAGGCTAAATAGAATTCATATGTGATAACTTATCATAGCAGGAAAAGCGGAAATAAAGATTCTTTTGGGGGGGGGATTGAAAGATTATATAAATGGCGTTCTGAAAAGAAAAAGGGTGGGGGCTTATTGTTTTACTGGTATAGGAGCAGAGAGGTGTCTGGAGGCAGGTGCTTTCTCGTTCTTTCTTTCTTACTTGCATTCTTTTTTTTCAATTTTTTTTTTCACCTTCCCCTTTTTTGCTGAACCTTTATATACTTTCGCTGTATATGATATATACCAAGGAGCTGGTTCTGGTGTAACTATGGTGGGATGGGTGCTATATGGGAAAACGGGAAATGGGAGCAATATTTTTTTTGAAGGAGGGGTAACAGGTTTTATCTCCTGGAACAAGGAACATAATGGCAACAACTTAGTACGATTTTTCTCACAAATAAATAAACTTTTTCACATAAAAANTTTTAAGAGTTTTGCGTATGATTAATAAGGGCTTCGTTTTATCTGTTAATTCTATAGAACGATAACCTAAGTTCCCCTACTTCGGAAGACAGCGTGCGTTTTGTTTCTTCTTAGCTACTCCTTGGAATATATCCTTTAATCTTAGATATGCAGTATTTTCTACTATAGTCAGCTCCATCCCGGATCACGCCAGGTACTCTTTAACAAACTGTGTGTTGTGAAACGACCTCCACCTCAACGTCACACGGTACGCTGACTTTCCCACCAAATCTCTTTTAACCCCTCGCTCCGTCAAACAACTGTAATTCTTTCTTAAAGAACACTGAGAGAGAAAGAAGAAGAAAACAAGCCTACATCTCCCCACACTGCCCAATGACAACATCCAAATTAGGAACATCCTTCCCCCGATACCCAGTCTTCGTATTCTCCATCTTATGCACAACATCCATCCCCTCCACAACCTTCCCAAACACCACATGCTTATTATCCAAAAACGGCGTCGGCACAGTAGTAATAAAGAACTGACACCCGTTCGAATCAGGCCCTCCATTAGCCATGCTCAACAACCCGGGAGAATCATGCTTCAACACGAAATTCTCGTCGGCGAACTTGCTGGTGCCGTAGATGGTCGCGGAGCCCGTGCCATCGCCGTGGATGAAGTCGCCGCCTTGACACATGAAGTCCTTGATGATGCGGTGGAAGCGGCAGCCCTTGTAGCCCTGGGGCCGGCCGAGGTGGTTCTTGCTCTCGCCGGTGCAGAATTGGCGGAAGTTCTCGGCCGTTTTGGGGACGGTGTCGGCGAAGAGTTCGATTTTTATGCGGCCTAGGGGCTCTCCTGTTAAAATTTTATATTTTTGTTAGCCATTTTTATAGGATTCCATCATATTTTTTTTTAGTCCTAGAAAAAAAGGGGAGGAATAAGGAGGGGGGATATTAAAACACGTGATTTTTTGATTTAAAAAAAANGAGAAAATCTTTCTCAAAAAGAACGAGTGAGAATTTGGGGGTTTGAGAGAACAGATGAGAGGCTAACATACCTCCAAGTGTAATGTCAAAGAAGACCCTATTCAGATGTTAGTCGTTCATCTCTCACGTGCTACAGCTTTTCCAATTGGGGGGGGGGGGGGGGGTTGGATTTGGTACTCACAATGGGTTCCCCGAAGCGGGGAGCTGGGTCGGAGGCATTTTGATACAAAGTGATCTTTCCTGCAGGTATCAGATGATCTACACTTTCTATAGCGAAAATTTTTGCTATGAAAAACACAGTTCTTCTGCTTTGATCCTATGACGTGGCGCGTTATCTAGAGTGGTGCAATAATGTGCCTCTGCAGGTGTAGAATTGATAATACTGTAAACGAGCAGGTGACGGTTTTTGAGGGCAGGGATTTCTTGTGCTGCAACTGCAACTGCAACTGTGTTTGTGAATGTGACTGTGATCATCAATAATGACACTTGATCTCCTCGAATCGTACTCCTAGAATATAGGGAGGGGTTTGATTTGTTGTATTGTGTTGTTTCTGTTAGCGCCGGGGGTGTTTGTAGGAAAAGTTGAAGTGGGCTGCCCGCAAATGATATTTCGCATATCCATCTAGAAGTTTTTACTGTGCATTTTTCTCACAGAATAATTATTTTGATAATTGGTCTAATAATAAAATTACATTTTTCTTGCTTTGACACAATTTTAAGATATTCTTTGGGTGTATTTTAAGAACTTTCATATCATAGATTTGAATAGTTGTGTCTGCCTGTGGCATTAGGTTCATTTTGTAACTATGCAAATATTACGCTGATGACTTTTTCCCACGCTCTCACCACGTAACTATTCTATCACATCTTAATGATTGCATTGACCCTTACTTTTTTTATACCGTACTAAGAGAATATGCCCCCAGACGTTGATGAAGCACGTATGGGGAAATTTTTCTTGTATAAACAAGACTCGGATTAGAAGAGACGCTCAATCCAAGATCGTTCTCGAGCATGTTTGTTACTATTATTCACACTATATGTGCCTATGCACACGAGCTGTTAGGCAACCAGATGGAGAATGATGGACTCATAAAGAGGAAGTATAAAAAGAGAAAGGTACAGAGATTGGTGGAGTTTTTAATCTCTTTTCTCTTGGCCAGTTTGGAAGGGATATGGAATGTTTGTAGTTTTTTAATTTGTGGATGGTCTTCTTAATGCATCTATATGAAATTCATCATTTCTATATTTCTGCAGCATATTTCTTTATGTGAATCTGAGCAATGCATGGCAAGTCTGTGCAGTTGGGGCGTTGGCACAGTCGCATTATTACAGAATACAGTACCAGGTATTCTAGCATTAAACTCCCTCATACTTCCGTATGCTCATTCATAAACATTCTCAATTGATATATAAGCACGTGATGGAAGAATTGTGCAAACGTCTGATTCATGTAGATATCCTATGACGTGGGAGTGGTGCGATAAGATGTGGTGGGCAGGTGACGCTTTTGGGGGCGGGAATTGCCGTAACTTATGGCGTAGTTACGGTTGATACTCACGATACTGTGCTTGGACGCGGCAGAAGATCTCACCAGGCCTCTCTGGGGTGGTAAATGACGTGTGCATGGATGGAACTTAAGGCTGCTGTACACGGTAGACGTTCAGGCTGTTAATGCCGTGTAATGCACTGTAATTATAGGGCTCTCAAGGCATTGCACTCACTGAAAACGCCTGTAGTGGACTTGGTGATCTCATGGAGCGTGCATACCTACAGTAGTTCTGCATCATCTTGTCTCGTCACATTCTACTGCGTCCTCTGTATTTGTTCCTCTAAGCTGCGCGGTTAATCGCTTTCTCAATTCATGAAGGCTGGGGGTGGTTGGTGTGATGTAGGTACCTTGTTTCCGTTAACGCCGACGTACGCTTGGGGAAATCGGTGACTGCCAGTGAATTTGTGTTATCTGTGCTGGAGAGAAAAGCTTGATCCGGGGGTTGCAGCAACAGGGGATGATGCATGTGAAGATGAACAGAAATGCCGTCTTGGAAGTTGGTTTGATTGTACAGTAAGATTACTGTACAATAGAAGATGCGACTAATAAAGAAATAATCCACGATGCTTCACTTGTGGTCTTTGTTTTGTATCACGGTACACAAGGTCTGGTCCGTTGGTTTTCTCTATCGCATAGCTTGTTACTCCTTTCGTGTTGCAACACTGTACTGTAGATGCACGTCGTGAACCCCCCGCAATGCAATGCATAATTGCAGCAGGACCGACTGCATCGACCCTCATATTTGCAACGAGTTGCCCTGTTCCAGGGAGGTACCACAGTACTGTACAGTAATTACCGTATGCACGTACAGCGCGATTCACCCAGAACGGTAGCACGATTGATATTGACTGGCTTGGCAAGAGAGCCGCTCACACACGATCACCAACCATTTCAGGACCGGAGATGCCGTCAGAGAGAGAGCGAAGGCCGCATCGATTTTTCAGATAGAAGGTCTGTACGGATCCACATGGAGTACCATACGCAAATCATTGATTAGGGGCAATTCTCGGCCGAACAATAATGCGGATGGAGGGTGGATTACTTACCCACTATTTTGCGCGTTTTCCCAAGGATGAATAATTAATAAGAAAATGGAGGAGGCTGTCGTCTTGTCACTCAGCTTCGTGCAGTTGCTTGGAATCTGCATGAGGCCGCGCGTAGCACGGGATCGGTCGACGGCGTCTAGTACGGAAGCAGATGGCTCAACTCCAAGGAAAATGCCAGCTGTTGTTGATAATCGCCGTACAAGCAGGTTACGAGAGAAAACAAAAACCAACAAAAAAAAATACCAAAACAAAAATACCAAAAATATCAGAATACGAAATCCTGTCATGGATGAGAATAGATTTCTAAATTGGTCCAGGAATCATCATTACGAACATTTTTAACAACGTCATACTGCACTGCCCTCGCCCTCGCCGCTGATTTGTAAATATAATTCTTTTCCAGCCCCGAAATAACCTTTTTTTTTTGGTTGCTTTTTGGTCAACATTCGCACAGTACTGCATGATTTAATCCGCGGCTGGGTGAGGTTGACCAAACTAACCACTTATTACTGGTATAAGTTAGTACTGGATTAGTTCTAGCTAGATCGATCTCGACACTCTCTTATCGAAAACCGTTCCAGAGTCTTTGCGTAACCCGCACTTCCACAGCACCCACTCTTCTTCGATCGCTACTCGCCAGCCCCCGTCCCTCTTCACCCATGAAGCAAGTGACTTTTTGGCTCTTCAACCAGAAAATCGGGGTGGCGTCGATCATACGAATAACCTGGCCATCCCCCTCCTCGGATTTAATTCAGATCAATTATCTCGACTAGACACTGGTGTGTCGCATTTGAAGTCAGCCGGCAACCAAAAAAAAAAAAAAAATCTCAATTATATATATATTTTGTGTCTTGATTAATTCCATACCCGAGAGACAAAAAGGGAAAATCCCATCTTTTTTTGGTGTTTTCTGTGCCGCTTGCGTGTCTCTCTCACGCTATCTCGCTCTCTCTTCTGGATCCGGATCCGAGAAGCTAAGCCAGAAATCTGACTCTGACTTGTTTGGCCGAGACTTGTCGCTGACCACCCGCCCGCATCCATTCCCCCCCTGGCCTTTCGTTCTCCGCCCAGCCTGAATAATAGTCGGCCTGCGCGAAAAGACGTCGCTCGCCGTATTCTCCGCTTCCATTCTCATTACAACCCCCTCTCGACTCCACCCCAACTCTCAACCTCCTCACTTCTTTTCGCTGGGCGAAGTGAGAAGGCCGCTCCCGTTGTCATCTCGATGATAATTATTTCTTTGGAGGAAAAAAAAACAATAACTGATTGAATGAATGAATGAATGTCTCGGTATTGACGGTCTCCCCTTGTCTCGTTATCGTGCTGTGTTCTTCGACTCGTTTCTGGCCTCTCCAGAGGTCCGTTAACTTTTAACGAATTCGGCTCGCATCGAGAACGCATCCAGATAGCAGGATTATCTTTACGGCTCTTGCACGGATTCCTTCGACAACATCCAACATGGCGATCATCAATCAGGTGATGGTGGAAGTGCTGAATGTGGCAGAACGTGGTCTTGAGCTACATCGTCGACAGGTGGAAACTACCGGCGGCCAATCAACCCCGACATCTGTATCTCCTCCCTCAGCGACATCAGTTGCACCATCCACAACCACGACGAAGGCATCAGGAGGAGGTGGAGGAGGTGGTCCCACCAGCTCCCCATTACTCTTCTTCGTCGCCCTAGGTTTCGGCGTGGTTTTCACTAACTTATGGTAGGCAATGATACATAAATGCCAACCAAATCTGTATAGTCAAACTAATGTTCTCCAGGATCATTGTCGGTGTCAAGTATTGCTTCCGATATAATGCTCGTAATCGCGCAATGAGGGCCACAGAAGACGGCGAGCCCATCAACATGGAGAACATGCCAACTCGACCGCATCGTCGGAGACGGGAAAAGAAGCTCATGACCATGGATGAAGTCAATGATCGGTTCCCATTAATGAAATACAAGGCTTGGGTGGCTTCTCGTGCGAGGGAAGGACTGTCAACGAGCGGAGGAATCGCTGCGGGATCCGATAGTCGCCCAGCAAGTTTGCGAAACGTTGACGCAATCGCCATGCCATCCTCGCCGGTAGAAACGAAGCATTCAATTGACGATCGGCCTACCACTGGATCTTCGGATCGTGAATCGGCTGAAATGAAGGAATTGACCCCGGCAAATGCTTCAGGTGACGCGCCTGGTGTGCAGGTCCAAAATGCAGAGAATCCAGAGAAGAGTGCATCTTCACAGGTTGAAGAATCTGCTCAATTGGAACAGGTGGAGACCACTGCAACTGCCCTTCACAAACAGACGACTTCTGGAAGTGAGGAGGAGGATGACGAAGATGATCACATACACACTGCGGTTCCACCAGAGCTGCTTTCAACTCCTGGAGATTCGTGTGCTATTTGCATCGACACGTTAGAAGACGACGAGGATATTCGAGGGTTAACTTGTGGCCATGCATTCCATGCCGCATGCTTAGATCCATGGCTCACTAGTCGTCGTGCCTGCTGTCCTCTTTGCAAAGCCGATTATTACGTCCCTAAGCCTCGACCCGAAGGTGAACCAGCAGAAACAGAACGGTCCAATCGCCGAGGACAGAGGATGAACATGCCACAACAACCCCCAAGTTCGTGGACTGGTATTCGTGGTGCGCCACGTCTCATTCTTCCAATAAGATTTAGCCCAGCTGCAGTCTATGCTGGTGAGCTTTCTGGGTCAAATACGCCTCGAAGTCCCGCCACAAGAGGTCGCCGTGAAGTACGGGAAGCCGCTGTCGCGGCGGCAGGCCAACCAAATGATGCTGCTCCAGCTGCAGCTGAAGTTGAAGAGACGACACCAAATAGAAGGTGGAGGATAGGAAACCCTCTTAATCGGATACACATGGGCCGTTCGCGGCAACCCGAAACGACTCCGGAAGCAAACACAGAACCTTCTCCTTCCCAGCTTGAAGCAGGTGTTGTCCGATGATAATAGGCTCAGCGTTATGGTTCTTTCTCGATCCCGACTTGGCGTTCTTGGACGGACTCCTGTACGAGTACATTTGTTTAGTCGCTCACGAGATACCATTTTCAAATCCTCTCAGCCAGGCTCTTCTTAATGTTGCCCTACATTGTACAACCTCATCTCCTCTGTACATGTCTCAGCGTCGCATCGACCGTGAGCGAGCCCTCACAAAACAGCGCAGAACTGTTCACGTCCCACCTTGTCCGTCTGCTTAGCGATTCCGTTTTGATAGCCCTACACAGGAGTGATGATAGTTTTGGCCATTTCCCTCCCACGTTCCTATCTCTTTTTGATATATGGGGTTTTATTGTCTTTTTTTGCATGGTGTTCATCGGGTTTTATCGAGGGAAACCCTAAGTGATGGAAATGGAGAGGGAAGTCGTTCTTGATTTTTATATATGTTCTGGTTTAAAGCATTGTCGNTTTTTTTGCGAGGAAATCTGGGATTGGGAGGGGGTCCGAAATGAAAGGGTAGATATATGGACTGGAAAACGCACACACACAAACAAGCACATACGCACATTATGAACAAAACTTGCTCAATCAATGATCTTGCCTCCTTTGATTAGGTGAGATTTGAATGAAAATGAACTTCAGACTCTCTCTCTCTCTCTCTCTCTCTCTGTGNGAGCATAGGAAATTATAATATTGATTCTGTTTGATTATGACGTATTGATTAGTCCCTTTCACTGGGGTTTCCAATAGCTAATTTGGATATTGATGTGCAAAGTCCTTATCAGCACTTTAATACATGTAAAACGCTTTCTATGGTCTGTCTGGGTGTCCTGTTTCCTCATGATAGATATCCATAACCTCTTATCTAATTAACCAACAAACCACCAACCCATTCAAGCCAAGATCTCACTANTTTTTATTTATTCTATAAATCTTCACAAGTACTTCCCCTTCTGAAACCGACTCCCAAAATCCGCCGCCTTACTCAACAACTCCTTCTTCTGCAAATGTCCAATCCTCCCTCCCAGCGCCATATCCTTCTCCCGATCAAACGCCCTCTTACTCGGATCATCCTCCTTCTCCCTCACCGACTCCCCAGCAGCACCCTTATTATGCTCCTCATACAAACTCCTCCCTCGGTTCTGCTCATTATACTCCCGGATCCTCCGCGCCGTAGCTTCCTCCTCCAACCTCTCCCTCTCAGTTAACCCCCCTCCTCTAGCAGAACCAAAGCCACCAGAGCCACCAGCGGTAGTAGTAGTCCCTTCCGTCCTCCCCAAAACCTCATCTTCCACCCGCCTCCTCTTCTCCTCAGGCGTCTCCGTCCAAATCGCAGCTATGCCGCCGCCGCCGCCGTCCCCGTTCTTCCCAGCACCAGCACCAGCGGGCGGCTTACTACTCGC